>CACRXK020001515.1:13153-53342 GCA_902702795.2 Paramuricea clavata
GTCTGTCTGTCTGTCTGTCTGTCTGTCTGTCTGTCTTTCTGCCTGTCTGTCTGTCTGTCTGTCTGTCTGTCTGTCTGTCTGTCTGTCTGTCTGTCTGTCTGTCTGTCTGTCTGTCTGTCTGTCTGTCTGTCTGTCTGTCTGTCTGTCTGTCTGTCTGTCTGTCTGTCTGTCTGTCTGTCTGTTTGTCTGTTTGTTTGCAAGTCTGTTATTGTTCATACTTTGTATTTCGAAGGTCTTGGACACAGAGATTAGTTCTCCAATAACGGGGTTGGTAATTCCAGCACGTAATCTATTGTGTAACTAATTTTATGTAATAGGTTGTATTAAATGACAAAATCTGTAAAATAAAAAATAAAAAGTGAAATCTTATTATGATGTGAGATATTTTGAGCGTGATTAATTGATTTATCGCAGACTATATAATCTATACGTACCAACAATTTACTATAATTTTTTATTTCAAATTTGTTATTAAATCTTACATGTCTAATAATAATTCATTCCAGTATTATTATCCACTATACGTATATCGCTAAATTTTTCCTTGCGCGTATGCGTGTGCAGCTTTTGCCATATTTCGAAAATAATCATAAAATTGACATCACTATGGGGTAACACGTTAGGTGGGGTAACACGTTAGGTGGGCGGAACTCAAAATCCTTTGACCGCCTGCCACGCAGGCTAGTTGGTATTGTGTATTTACCACTGATATTTACCAATTGAAAGCGATTTTTAGTATTATTATTGTGATCAATTTTTCATCATTCATTGTGTGCAGTGACCATTTTGTAGTGCATGCAGTACATGTATTGTGAATAGATTAATGAGAACATTTGTTTGTCATCATCCAACAGTGGGTGAAGACGGGGAAAGCCACCCACTTATTTTGTTGGTCCGGGTGGCATATACCCTGGGTTCAGAGGTTTTCTGGAGGCGACGAGGCGGAGAAAACCTCTGGGCGCGACCTGTCGAATTTCATTTCCATGACGTAATTTATTAATGTTTCACACTTCCGGTCTGAAGAGTGTAGTCCAGTACGTAGGCATATTCAAAAGTATTCAACAAAAACATATTCCCCTAACCAATATTGTTGTGTTTGCCAATGTTACATTAATTGTTGTATTCGGAAGAGAAAAACGTAATATTTTCTCTGGGAAGATTTCCAATAAACTGGCGCATCGGCTGTCTATTTTGGACACAACGTGTCTCCAAATTTATACTGATGACAAATTGACAATCGGCAAATCTGTCTATTCTAAGCAGTTTCAAGTTACAAATTCAAAATACAAGCAACAATCGAGTACATATTTTAACACTTGCATGTGAAATATAAAGTAATGACAGTTATTGAATTATTACTTTCAGGTTTGATGATACAGAACGTTCTATATCTGTTTCGGACTTTACATTGTGTATATTTACATATAAAATATATAATATATTTAACCCAAATGCCTTGCCACGACTGAATTTTTGTTCATAAATATTCATGAATTCCACAATACGGGCTACACAATTTTAAAACAACAAACTACATGAAAAACAATTGAACATTCTCAGTACAGCATACAGTACAGGCTGTACTACAGCAAAACACGACCACATACACACGACAAAATTCCACTCAATTACTCGACGTATATACAGAATGACGCTACTTGATCTAACTGTTTAGGAATAACATGAACTTCATCTGAGACGACAACCAACAAATTCTCCTCATAAACGTTTCCACGAGCAATCGCTTTTTGTTAGCAAAATGCACTCACTTGTCGAATAGTATAAATAGAATAGAATACAGCAAACGTTTATTGATGTTTGCCGATAAGGCCCGATAAACCAATCAGATGTCTATAGGGTCAAAATCTGACCCTATAGGCATCTGATTGGTTCGGCGAACTCAATCAATCAACACATCGCGCCCAGAGGGTTTCCAATTTGGCCAGCACCGCCTGAGTGCAGGCTACAGCTTCAACGAAACAGGAAACCCCCTGATCCAGGGTAGGTGGCATAGGCTGTTACGTGGAAATCACATGGGGGCCGTAATTTATTAGACAATATCAGTTGGTTCCCATATTGGAAATGTACTGAAAAGGTCAATTTCCCAAGTTGATCAGTTATAGTCGGGCAAGGGGTTTGCTGCATGCATGCATGTAATACTATTTGACAATTAGTCACCGAAGGCGAGGTGATTACAAGCCTATATTCACTGAGCCGAAGGCGAAGTGAATATAGGCTTGTAATCACCGAGCCTGAGGCGACTAATTGTTTTAGTATAAATTTCCAGGTGTTTACAAACAATAATCCACACAACTTTATAAAAATTCACTTCAAATAAATTTATTTTGACTATAAATAGTTTGTTTACAAAATTTAAATCTCAGACACGGCTCTGTGTCGCGTTGCGACTAAGCCAGTTTTTTTCCAAATAAAAGCACGTAAAGTTTAATATTTTACCTTGAAATATTTTTAAACCATATTTTGTAGCTTGTTTTTTTTTTTTCGGAATGCTATCTTCCTTAATTTTGGCAATTTCCTCCTCAGTTACTACGGCAAAACGAGCAGCCATTTTGAAAAAAAAGCTATAGTCACTGGTCAGTGACTATCACTTCAGAGACAGTGAATCTTGACCAATCAGAATGCAGAAAAATCAATAGTCACCTGGAAATTTATACTAATTCTAGTTAGTACATAATTCGAGGCACAAATAAGAAAATAGGTAAGAACACAAGAAAGTTTCTGTAGCAATTGCTGGATAGCGCTATCCACCAGACAATGATTTTTTGAACCATTGCAAAAGTCCTTACAATTAATAAAAGGCCACTTGAATTTTTATGCACTAAAGTTTAATGTGCGTTATATCAGTCAACGGCCAATTTAAGGAAGCTTGAAAAAGTTGTTATCCGGTTTTCGTACAAACCGCCGTTTGTATTACTGGTTCCCTGGCATGGTAAAGGTTCCAAATGCCTATACAACCTATGTTTTTAATAGGCTGGTATGAATGATATGAAGGTAAACTCACCTTTTATCAACATGTAAAGCAGCAGTACCAGTCTGGCCAACACACAACTTTCTTTATCATTCAAAGTAAACAAAACCTTGCTGCTGTATGAATCTGGCAACGATGCGCACGTCAACGCCACGTTTCGTAAATCACCAACACCGAGAACTAGAACTTTGAACGCCGATCCGTCTACGCCTTCGTTTTCGACTAAATTAAGGCAATCAAATGCCGGCACATTGCCCCAATAATAATACGAGCAATACGATGTTTTCTCCGAGAGTATATCGTAATGTGCCAAAGTAAGTTGGGTAATCTCTTCCATCCTCTTCTTAACGTCCAGACAATCGATCTTGTGCCTTTCCCAATTGCTTTTCTGGCATTTTGCGTCACAGTAGAAAGCTCGATAGCATCCAGTGCAAGCTTTCAGATTTGGACCACTTTTTCTACACGTCTTGCATGTCTTGAGGATCGACGCTGGAATGCATTCGGCTTCGTGTCGAAAAATGTCATTTTTTTTACATTTTTCACTGCAATATTTGGCAACTTCGCACAAGTTACAAATAATGCCAACGCCAATCGTATTTCCACAACGCCAACACTCGGAAAATCTAGGCATTTTAATACTGAGAATGTGGATGTTTATAGACTTCCGTATACTGATACATGGTAAACGAAAGTATTTTCAAGCCCTAGTAACCGCCACGTCAGCGACAAAAATCACACCGGCATTTCAGAATTCCAGGAAGAACGATTCGTGGAACTGAACCGCATAATTTCCAATATTATGTTAGATAATTTATGGGGAAAGTGTCGAAAGCCATTAATGTCCCTTTGATCATGCAGAATTGCAACAAATTTTTTAAAAAATCCAAATTTGACGCTTTGCTGCTGTTAATGTGACTAATATATGGAGCTATCGCGGATTTGAAACTCAAAATCCGCAGTTCATGTGAAATTACACCAATAAAAGACACGCATTTCGTCACGTGCACGGAGACTATTGAACCCTTTAAATTTCTTCTACACGTCTTTTTCTTATAAAATATAAATTAAAACGAAGATGGATTCATTTGCATGCACTTAATTAATTTAAATATGTGCCAAGCAGGTATCAACAGACTTGCCAAATTATGATTGTATATATGTATAATACATATATACAATCATAATTTGGAATATGTATGATTGAAATTTATAATTGAACTACCGGGTGTCCCAAAAAAAAGTACTCCGGTTTGATGTATAATAACTTCTAAACAAGTAAAGCTATCAAACAGAAATAACTTGCATTAAATAGAGGAAGGACTAACTTAGATTTTGATATATTACAGTTGTATTTTACTTAAAAATTCACGGATATATTAATGTTCAAAATCGGGAGCATATTTTGGGATGTGTCTAAAATTAGCGAAAATCGGCTTCAGCGTTTGTTTGCTTGATGACATATCAGGCTAACTTGTATTTCATCGAATTGTCGTTAGGGTTTGTAAGGGATATGGCGTAGATTTAGACTTCTTACATGTAAGCTAAGTCTTAGCTCATTGTTTCCTGAAATATGAACGTACGAAATTATGCAAGTATTTAATAAGTCTTTACAAACTTTACAAATTTATAAGGTACATGAAAGACCATGCAAGGCAGGCGCTTAAATTTTTCTTAGCCTAATTTTTTTATGTTTTTCGTGGGTTCAAAACAGATTTGATTATTTCTCGGTTAGAGCAGGATAAATATTATTCTGCAATGAAGGAAATAATATTGCTTTTTGCAAATACACATCACAGTATCAACGCTACTATTTTGTTATACGTTTTGTTCCAAAAATGTTGAATGTCTCCAGGGAGTTGCATGCTTAATTGTTATGTCTTATGGAGTTGTATGGTTTGATTGTGTTTCATTCTCAGTTTATTGTGAACTTAAAAATATTAAGAAACGGCAAATGAGTTTGAGTGTTCTTAACAAGATTTCAGAACATTGCAGAAGTTAGAAGAGCTTCACAATTCCATTGTGACAGCATGCCCTAATTCAGAACTACGGACGATCCATGACGATCCTTCGCGATGCAGTGGTCTCATGAAATAAGGAAACGTATTCGTGCTAGGAACACACACAGATTTTGGACGAATAAATATTGCTTGTATTTTGTAGATAATAATACAGACTTTGTTTCATGATAAACAATTTGTCAAGTTTCATTTATTTACTGGTAATCGTGAATGTTTCAGTCGGGCAAATCTTGATTAATATTTGATACGCCGTTTTTTGCATATTTCAGACACATCCAGAAATATGCTCCCGATTTCAAACATTAATATCTCCGTGAATTTTTAAGTGAAATACAACTGTAATATATCAAAATCTAAGTTAGTCCTTCCTCTATTTGATGCAAGTTATTTCTGTTTAAAAGGTTTACTTGTTTAGAAGTTATTACGAATCAAACAGGAGTACTTTTTTTTGGGACACCCGGTATCATTTGCCTTTTCTTGCTCTTTTAATATATTGTTAACTATAGACAAAATCTGCTACCGTCTGTTCACATCCAGTTTATAACTCACATGCCTAGTTACTATAATTCCAGTTTATGCAAACATAGAACTGTGTAAAAATGTATGCACATATTTGAATAGACCTTATGGATCCAAGCTCGTTCCCGAGCCTGCGATCCTTGGGAAGGAACGTGGGGCTCTGGGATAATCCGTTGCCGGAAGCCAGGAATCCTGGCTAAGATTGAACTGCGCATTCCATTTCAACGGCCAATCAGATTTCTCCCTGAAACAGATTATCCCAGAGCCTTACGTTCCCGAGTATCGCAAGCTCTGGGAACGAGATTGTCATGCATCATTATGCGTCACAAGGCGTAATGCGCGCGGGGAATTCTGGTCTTAGTAGTCACGGCGGCAAAACAATCCAACATGGCCACTGTCGTATAGGTGAATGTGTTCCTGTTCTTTGTCGTATTTTAAAAGCTGTTCAAGCCATTGAAGACCCTAGTTCATTTCGGCACTCTTGTACGGGTCTTCAGAGATTTGGCGGCCCGGAAGTAACGGCGACAGTCCGCGCTTTCATCGACCAGGACGAGCAAAAGAAGTGGTGCACGTCGTTTTACGTGTTGTCTTTCTGGTTACTTTACCAACAATATTAGAAATCCCGAACTATATTCTGTTATATAAAAAGGAGTCCTGTTATTGTTAGTCGATAATTCGTTGGTGTAGGCTTTGGAACATTCAAATATTGCAGCTGGTTCATGCAGGTTTCACGTCCTCCTGGAAAATGCAAAGAACATAGCTGTCTGTTGCCGTTACTAATTTCAGGACAGTCAAACCTCTGAAGACCCGTGCGAGAGTTCTGAAATGAACTAGTGTCGTCATTAGCTTGAACGGCCTCTAAAAGACGACAAAGAACAGCAGCACACTCAGCTAAACAGTGGCGATGTTGGATTGTTTTCCCGCCGTGACTAATAAGACCAGAATTCTCCGTGCGCGCGCATCATGCCTTGTGACGTCATTATTCATACAGTCTAAGTGCATGACATTATACATAATTAGCCTTTCTCACGAAGGCCAAATTCGCCATTTTGGGGGTACTTTTTTGAAAACGACGTGAAAAATTTAAGCGATGTGAAAATATTTTTTCCCAATATTTTACTGTAAATTAACTTATAATGATTATATATACTCACAATGGGCCAATTGCGGAATTGCTAAGCATCATGGTAGTTTAGTTACACAGCAGAATTTTTCAACATGGCGCTTATACATTTCGAACGAGAGAAGGTGCTAAACACATGAGAATTGCAAGAAAACTTTTTCGACGCAACCTTGCTTGTTTCGAGTATATTTTGGAAAGTTTCGAGCCGTTTGGTTTGCTGTTTGTTTGGATAAATATGGCAAGTGACACGGAAAAAGTGCCTAAAGGTAAAATGTGCAGGGGAACCACCTGTTGTGTGCCATTTTGTCGAAGCGACAGTGTTTAAAAGAATTCGGAATTATCCTTCCATAAATTTCCTGTGAGAAATACTGTATGGGCTATATTGAGAATACAAAGTAAACCTTTTATAAAAAGCCTCAAAGTGTGTTCCTTACACTCAGAAATCTTTTAGTGCATTGCCAACTGTCGTTAAAATATCATGTAGACAAACTGTAAACAGTAGCCAAGGCAGGGAACATAAATTATTATAGACAGCTAGTGAGACTGAACAACCCAGTCTGAGAAACAAACGACTAGCATTGATACACAAGTGTCAACCAATAAAAGATTAAAAACTGAACATGCAGCTTTACAAAGAAAATATTATGAGTTATCATCTAAATACGAACAGTGTATACTGCGAATAGAACATGTACTTGCCAGTGACACAAATTTTAAATTCTATACAGGTTTTCAAAATTATGCAACCAGCATGTAATTTCTTAACTTATGCTGGCTCGAGTAACAATGTAGAATAGTCAGCAGAATAAAAAAGCTGGGGCGAAAAAGATCAATGTCGCCTACGTTGTGGTCTTATTTGGGTTGACATATTGCCCACCGAATTGGCATTTCACAGCACATGTTTCCTGTATATGGGCTACTTGGTTAGAGTTTCTCTATCACGAGTTAGGAACCCTACCCATCTGGGCATCACATGATTATACAGTATACAACAAACTATGCCACAGCCTTTCAAATCAAAAAACCTATCCAAATACCCGTGTAATTATTGATTGTACAGACTGAACAACAAATTGAAATGCCAACATTTAGAAGTCAGTCTGCATTTTTGAAAATGGGCACCTCACCTATCCCAAATGATATTGGCTCTGCATAATTATATAACAAGCAGACAAGCAGTCTGGATTGCACCAAGCCATGGAGGTTCTGTGTTAACAAATAACCTGGCAAAAGGATTTTGCTAAGAAGTGATGTGAGGAAAACATTTTCTCTTTCTTTCATTGCTGTACCGAAATGTAAGGCAGTTACAGTAGACAACCTCGTCGTTCATGAAACCAAAGTTTGCTCTGTGACTGACCTCTTGTATTGCATTCAATGTCAACCATTTGTTCTTTGGGTGTAAAAAGAGTGTTTCGAGTATCTGGTATACATACTCCAGAGAAGGCAAATGTTTAATGCACACTGCTGCAAAGGCAAATGTTTGCACACTGCTGCTAGGAACAGTAATTTGTTCCAGTGAGTATAGATGTTCGAATTTTGATGTTGTACGTTTGATTTGCAAATAGGCTTGCATGATTGAATGCCTTTTTTGAAGGCATGCAATTCCTCAACAAACTCTTGATATTGGAAAGGTTCACAATTATTGGATACTAAAATGCCATGCAAATAATCACAAGTGCCAACAGTTTTCAAACCGGTCTTCAAGTGTTCTTAAGTCTTCAACATTTACATGTTTAGCAAAAGTAGGTGCTGGGTTGTTGTAGTTTGCTGTGTAATGTTTTTTCTGTCTTGAAAGTTGCCTAGCTTATTTTTACTTGGTCAAAAAGCACTGCAGTATCAAGTTTCTCATTAGGAAGTTCAGTGACTGTCAGTGTACATGTTAAATTATCTGGGACTTCAGTTTAATAATCCAAGTTGGATATAGTCCAACATTTGAAATAGCAGGGCAGCTACATGTTTACAGCAACTACCTGTACAAGTGCAACTTGCACAAGATATTTAACCAGTGTCATATTTAACCATAGACTCCATAGTGTGCCTTTTTTATGGAGGCATGCACAACACGTTTAAACAGGAAAAACCTTTCTGTGCCTTTCAAAACATTAGCCGTGACTACAACCTGGGTAACCATTTTATTTTGGAACAGTTGATAGCCATATCTTTATATATGCTTGTGAGCATTTGCATGGTCCGAGTTTACTTGCATAGTCAGTTATCAAATGTTCCTTCAATAATGCATGCATGGGTAAATACCACTGAGGTTTCTTGTCCACTGTATTCTTCACTCCATATTTTCCAACAGCAAACCAAACGGCTCGAAACTTTCCAAAATACACTCGAAACAAGCGAGGTTGCTTCAAATTTGACTCGCGTAAATGTTGTAGTGAGTTAAAAAACTCCAATTACTATAGGACACTTGAACAGCAGTGAATAGTACCTAAAAGTACTTTTTAAATCTTTGAAAACCTTTGAAATGTGAAAGCTCGGTATTTCAAACAGTAACTGTTTTGATTTTTCGCGCCAAACAACCTCAATGTTTTGTGGTTGTGAAACGAACGTTTGATCAAACATCTGTTGTTTTGGGATGGTCAAGTGTGCAAACATTTTTGTCTTTCGAGTCGCTAGAATTAAACCGATCGTTAAAATTCTTAGGCAAATAATAGGTTACAACGTGTTCCTTACCTCGAAAATAATTTAATGCAGTGCTCACCTTCATGTTGTGAAATATTCAAAAATTTGTTCCTGACTACAACGAATCGACTCCTTCCCCCGCTTCAGTGACTTTGCACGCCATGTTGAATATTTCAACCACACTCGCTCGTAGCAGCCCAAGACCCAGTAGAAATATGAAACAAGCCGTACAGATTTAGTCAAAACTTTAGTCAAAGCGAAAATGATAAAAGTTTTCTTGCAATTCTCATGTGTTTAGCACCTTCTCTCGTTCGAAAAGTATAAGCGCCATGTTGAAAAATTCTGCTGTGTAACTAAACTACCATGATGCTTAGCAATTCCGCAATTGGCCCATTATAGTTATGCGAATCCCTTATTCATACAATTTCAGATTTAGAAAAGGCAGCACCCCAAAAATGGCGGCATGAGAAATGCTAATTGTACATGTTTAGTTACCTTTGTTCTAATGCTACCCTCTGGTAGGCTAGAACATTATAGCATTGGGTGGCAACGATATCAACAAAAACGGTAGACAATCGATATCAACAAATCGATTTTGTAATTAAAACTAATTATGAGAGTCAACACTACTTACTATTAGTAATTTAATTACTTGCTAAAAGACAAACAGTTTCTTACTTATTTAAACATCTAAAGTGTTTCAATTTTATCACCACAGCTATACCTAACTGCAGCTGCTGTGGCTTTTAACTAATTTAATTCGAAAATGCCTCGACGACTTTCAATATTTGTTTCATTAAATGCTTTCTCTTTAAAAATGTTCTGTAACCTTAGTGAAAAAATTCAAACTCTTTTAATGTTGTTTTATAAACATAAGATACTCATTATTGTTCTAAAATAAGGATCTAAATCATAAATTACAATGTACTGTGAGTGTCACCATTATCTTGCTTTCTTCTCTTCTAGTTTCTTTTTAGTAAATCATTGAATTAAAGTTTTGGTTTTGTGTCATTTATATAAATGAAGTTTCTAGTACAGTAATTATTGAAGTCGGAGCTAATAAGTACTCTTTAATTATCAACGTTAGCAATTTATTCCTCATGCAACGGTATCCACTCTAAGAAGCGCTCATCACCCTCAACAGAGCTCACAGTTCGCCTATTGGCTGCCATCCTAAAGAAAACAATTTTGTTTTCGTTTCGTAAGCAATCACGGAGACGCAACTTGAATTTTTTCCCCAATTCCTTTCTAATAGGAACTTTAAGTTGTCTGGAGTCTTCTGCTACCGTTCTTTTTTTCATCAGATATGCGTAAAATAGTGCTCTAAGGTAATTGTAGAAATCCCAAGAGTCCTCAACATATTCCAGGAAACTAGGCTTCGGATGGTCGTTCTGGAAGTCTGGGTATCGCTGTACATCTGCTTCAGCAATATTCGTCAATTCGTATGGTGACGAGTTAATGGGTTGGCCAAAGTCCCCAGCCCAATTAAGTCAGTGTTTCTGTAATAATCGTTGCACAAGTGTTGCTGTGGTTCAACATCTCGGAGCACAGCTTCAGTATAACTGGAAGAATGATATAATCCATCAAATTTGATGTTAAAATTCGATCATACAATGTGTTCATTTCTAAATGTTGTTTAATGTCCGTGCAATCACACAATGCAACCTGAAAACTGATCTGCTGTTTTGACAACGTGTTCTTGAATCTTCTTAGTATGTACTCCACATAATCACCAAACATCGTGACAATGCAACTGCAATTCTTGAATTTCTTCACCTGCACGTAATCCCATCCAAAGAATGGAAGACCGTCCCATGGAACAGCATAAGAATATGGGCCGTCAACTGAGATTCCTGAATATCCAGTCAAGGTCGGATTCTCGGCAAATGCAGGCTGCTCCATATGTGTTCGACGAAAGTCACCGTCCTCTAACCACTTCTTTGCTGTGCTTGCATGTTGTTTTGGAATATTTTCGATATACGTCGGATCAAATCTGTATTTTGATTCGGATTTTCTCGAAATATCGACTCGTTGCCTTAGAATCCAATGTGTTCCTTGCACGTTCAAATTAAGCCACCTTTCCCAAACGCCTTGCAACTCCTTTAGGTGCTTTTCTTCGATGTTAATCAATCCAGACGTTCCTGACTTCAGATCGTCTGAGCTGTGGATGTTGATAAGCTCTTGAAGCGTTTTCGTAAGATACTTGTAAGTCGACTCACTTAGTGGAATTGAGTACCATAATTCGATGATCATTTTTGCTACTTCTGAATCGCCTGTATGAGGAAATAAAAGTCAACTTAATTACTTAACCCTGATTTGCACCTGCGGTTTCAGTATTTCACACACTGTGTTACAGAATGGCGAATAGACGTTTGATAATAAAAAATATATAAAACATCGAACGCTAACAAAGGAGAACGAAAAAGTAATATTTGACTCTCTGAATTTCTTGGAAATATAATACTTATGACCAGCGTTTAAACATCTTAGTGAATCGCGCGATTTCATTGGCTGCTGAAGTGTCAGGGATGCCGAGATTCAGAGAATCAAAAATGAAGACAATATTAACTAAAATACGAATCGAAAACGAATAATTGTCTTTCAAGTCGGAAAAATGAAGTAAAATTTACAATGTTTTTAGCTATAAAGCCCCGAAGTTCTCTGTAAGCACACAGAATAAATATACATATGCTGTCAAAACGTATTTTTGTTTAATTTGTATCAGACTATTTTACATTGGACTGCATCTTTGAACTTGTATGGCATGAATATTTTTCGTTAATTGAGTTAAAGATTAAAATCTGGCACATTTGGGCGCATTGCAGCTTAATGGGTTAATTTTCTATGTTTTGATGCTGCAAGTTTAAACAGATTGATATTATTCGTGTTTACTCTCTGTATTGATAGGGTGGTTGACGTTGTATTTCACAGTATGTTTGTTAGTATAGGTAATAGCATGGTTTCGAGTGCAATTTGAATATAATATGCACGTGTGAGTTTTACAAAGAAAAGTGCATGTTTATCCAAATTTCACGAGAAACCATGCTATCACTTATTAATAATTTACATAAAAATCTTCGAGACAATTGTATATAGCGAACATTCCACTGGCAAAGTTTTCCTGGCTTTGTTACATGCCTTTATATTTAGTTTTTTTGCAGGTAGCCAAAAAAAATTTGCGGTTAGCCTTGCGTGGTCCAAACTTGCTCACCTCGCTTGAAGCTTGCAAATTGCGACACGGGACCGGCACCGAAGAACGTTTTTTGAGTTATGTTTCATATTGTCAAAATTGAGTGTCCGCTAATTGTTATATCACATATATTATACAACGCTAACAGCTTGAAAATTCCACTCAACTATGTAATTTTTGTTAGTCTTGTTTAAGGTAGTTGCTATTCCATTTAAAAATAAAGATAAAAGCCATATTTTCCAACCGACGTCAACTTTTACTTTATGTAGCGCGGCGCCATGTTTCTTTTGTTTTGAAGCAATCTGTGACCGTTACTTCTTTAAAGTAAACTGCTTTAAACTGATTGGTTGATTTTACCATCACAATGTTTTTCCACCAATCAAATCAGTTTGTTACAGATTTTTGCACTGTGATTACAAAAAATTGCACTTGTCATTACAGAAAATTGCACAGTTGTTTGGGATTAACTGCACTGAAATCAACCAATCGCAGTCGAGTAATATTTTTATGTATATTATTAATATGGTAATTAACATGTTTGTGTTTACTTAATTAAAGTTTAAGGTTATGTATTAAACATGTCTTTCCAATTTTGGGGATTGGGACCGCGGGCATGGGTATATATAAATTGTCGTTCACTCAAGTGACATTATGAGTTGCGAAAGCAGCGGATTTCAGATTATTTACAGTAGTATCAATCGTGCAATTATGATCATTCCAACTTATGTATTTGAAGCGAACCAGTTTGTACTGCACTTAACTGAACTTAAACCCATGTTGGACCAAGGGACTAGACTGATTGATATTTTAAGTTCACAAAGACATAATCTGGGACCTAGGTCTTGAAGTGGCAAGAGGAGAAATAAGGATGTGGGAGGGAAGATAAAACCACAACACAAGGCCGGAGATTGAACAAGATAGAGGAAAGCTTAACGATTGTGTGTTCCTCTATTGCGTGTTCCTCTATTGCGTGTTACTCTATTGCGTGTTCCTCTATTGAGCCACGCCAAGTGACATGACACTTGGCCCTCTCACCATGCATGGGAGCCTGACAAGGATGCATATTATACAGGTAGTCACACGCCCATAATATGGTATTTCTTGTTTCGTGACTGTATTGCGTTGTGGTGGAAAGGATCAATCTCCAAGTTGATAGTCACTTTTTATCGGGCGATGGGACTTGCATTAATGGATCAATGATTTCTAAGTCTATAAACTTTGTTCAAAACAATACAATTCAAAATGGTAAACGAGTTATTGTTATGAAATAAAACATGGGGGTAACCGACCTTATTTTCAAGCTAAATAACTTTAAACCCAAAATATCGGCCAGATTGAAGCGTCGTTGTCGCCATAGCAACGGCAGTTGTAACTCCTTTTTTCGAAAAAATCCAACTCTGTAGTTATTACTTTTCTAGTCGGGCTTTCTTTGTCTTTTAACATATAGGAATTGTTGAAAAATTGGGTCAAAATCGGATATTTTCCTTTTTCTAGTAAAGGAAGATATTTTCGTGAGAGGGTTGTTAGTACGGTGACCAGTGCTTCTCAACAGAATTATTGGCATGTGCTGGATCCGGATACCGGTATCCGATAAATTGCAGACTAGTATCAAGTAAAATTTAACGTTTTATTTGAACAATGAAACCGAAAAACAATGTTTACTTTGTCATTTTTGAGTACTTAGAAATTATGAACAATTAGGGACAATTTCCAAGCATGCAAAGGTTTATCTTTTCGAAATGTAAACTTCTCTGTGCTGTAGATTACCTGCCAAGCCCTGTGTTATAGATATTCATGTTTGTTAATATATAATGAGATAAAGAACATGCTAAACAATTGACTATATTTTGGGAAAAATAGTGAAGTATTGTCCAAATACCACCATTAGTATCAGTATCCGGTATAATTTTTCCCTGACCAGTATCCAGTAGACCACTAACTACAGTATATCTGGTACGATCTTGTATCCGGCCAAACAGTATCTGTCACATTTATACTGAATTATTTAGGATTCTTTTATTTAGGCATTTATTCTATTTTACTTCACCAAAAAACTTTTATTAATGGAGCCGTCCACATCGAAACCATGATAGCTTGCCTTGCAAGTTTGTCATTTACCCCACTTAAGTTAAGCTATCGCTGGTAATGGAACGAAGAAACTATTGTTTGAAATTCCCTGGTCATGTTCTGGAAAAATATAATTTGTGTTTATTTTGTAAAATGGGCAATTTCAGAAAACATACACACCCTTCCACTCTAACCTGAAGTTCAGGCCCTAATTTGAAATAGGGCCTGACACAAAACCTGTCTAGACCGTGGGACGCCCACATGTTATTTTTAGACACAACATGCAATATGATTGACAAGTGTTGTAGATTTCGTTACACAAAAAAATTTTTCTCATGAACATGTCCGCAGAGTGTGCATTTTGCTTTATAATTAAACTTAAAAATTCAGATCGTGACTAAAACACCACACGATCGAGTACATACGAGTAACATACGAGTAACACACAAGTACATGCGAGTAACATACGAGTAACACACAAGTACATACGAGTAACATACGAGTACATACGAGTAACATACAAGTACATACGAGCAACACACGAGTAACATACAAGTACACACGAGTAACATACGAGTACACACGAGTAACATACGAGTAAAATACGAGTACATACGAGTAAAATACGAGAATTAGCACGCTTTCTTTAAAGTTTCTTTCACTTTCACACTTTCACTTTGGCTTTGTATTATGTTCATGTTGTAAATGCCTTATTGACATAGGCGTACGAGACAGGGGGTAGGGGGGGGGGGGCAACTGCCCCCCAAAATTGTGGAAAACCATGGAAATTCGGACAAACGCTAGGAAAAATCAAGAAAATTCGAGCAGATTTATGAGAAAATATGTTAAAATCAGGTTATTTCTTTACAATTCTCCATAAAAATTCAGGCAAACTTTCAACACCCCCCCCCCCAGAAAACATCAGCCCCGTTCTCCCATGCGTATTGATGGATTTCGAAGCCTCGCACGACGTAGAAAAAGTAATTAATTAATATATATAGAATAAAGATTTGTATGTTCTAAGACTCTGAAAAGGTTTAAATGTAGTATATTGCTCACAGGCTGTCAGAGAGCTTTTGTAGTACATGAAAGTGCATGTTTGCCATGTTGTTTATACGTCTGTAGTCTATGTGTTCTGCAAATTTAATACGTGAATTGTACACCGGGAAATATAAAATACTTAGGGTTCATTATTTATCGGTTGGGGAGGGGGGAAGGAGCTGTTGGATTCTAAAATTCAAACAACATAATAAAAATGACCCTCCCTTTTAATGTGTTTAAAAATGTAGTCCACCCCTTTAGAACAGTCTGAAAATTTTTCACCCCCCTCCAACAATAAAGTTAAGAAGAACATAGTATGGCCGTATGGTAGTTCTTCCCATCCTATTCTTTTGTGTGCTCTTTACAACCAGGGGGTAGAGAGGACCTTCAACTTGGGGATGCTGGACAGGATTTAGCCAACAGGGTGGGGGGGGGGGTGCGAAATAAAATCTAAATCCACAATATAATTGTGTATAATCTTGTCTAAGTAAGTAGATATGGCCCCAAGAAGAAAGGGTTTACTTTGGTTTTTAAATGTAAAATATATTTACTTTCAATCATCATTCGGTTTTAAAAGCAATTCGCATTATTTTAACCCATCATTTTCCATCACGAAAAATCATGTCTTTTATGCATTATACAGTTTTCGGACTTATGCAAACTCACACCCCGAAAATGCAGGAAATCGCATTTCAGGGACCCTAGATTTCAAAATATTCTGGGGAGCATGCCCCCAGACCTCCACTAAAATGGCTCCCGCCTTTTGCGCTGGCTACGCCACTATCTCTATACTATCTTCTTTATATCAATGCTATAAAATTTTATTGTCTCCCCAAAACACTTCTTCAAAAGATTTAAACCACTCTTTTTATTTTACACCTACAAAATATATCCCCCCCCCATTATTTTACCAGCCCCCCCCCCCAACCGATATAAATAATGAACCCTAAGTATTTTATATTTCCCTGTTGAAAACGTATTAACAGGTGTACAATTGACGTATTAAATTTGCAAAACACATAGGAGAACGGGGCTGATGTTTTATGGAGAATTTTAAAGAAATAACCTGATTTTAACATATTTTCTCATAAATCTGCCCGAATTTTCTTGATTTTTCCTAGCGTTTGCCCGAATTTCCATGGTTTTCCAAAATTTTGGGGGCAGTTGCCCCCCCCCCCCGCCCCCTGTCTCGTACGCCTATGTCAATAAGGCATTTACAACATGAACATAATACGAAGCCAAAGTGAAAGTGTGAAAGTGAAAGAAACTTTAAAGAAAGCGTGCTAATTCTCGTATTTTACTCGTATTTTACTCGTGTTACTCGTATGTACTCGTATTTACTCGTATGTTACTCGTGTGTACTCGTATGTTACTCGTATGTACTCGTATGTTACTCGTATGTACTCGTATGTTACTCGTATGTACTCGTATGTTACTCGTATGTACTCGTATGTACTTGTGTGTTACTCGTATGTTACTCGTATGTACTCGTGTGGTGTTTTAGTCACGATCCTTGCACGCCCCTGTGGAAATCAGCTTCGGTTGACAGGGTTAGCGCGTGGGTAAATAAAGTTTTTCTATTTAATATCAGCGGTGCATAACCCGTTGGAATATTCAGTAAACAGTAAGGCCTGTTTTATACGTCGAATTTTGGTCGCGTCGAATGCAATTAAGACAATATATAATGAGATGATAAACCTCATTAAGCTTCATTATACATTGTTTGAATTGCATTCGACGCGACCGAAATTCGACGTACAAAACAGGCCTATATTATATTACGCGATGCTCTACGGTAGGTCGTTTGCAATTTGCATCAATTGCTGGTTGCAGAACATGTACAAAGTCTGTCGAAATATTTACAATCAAAACCTTTTACGAAACAAATAGCTTACAGCAGGCTCGCGTTGCTTTTGGATTGACTAACTTTGCATAATTAATGTATTTTCAATTCCCAACGGTGGAAGAATGTGATTTCGACCGGCAATTTTTATTTGACGAGTATCTGGCCATTTCTCATCGTTACGATTTAAAAAAGGTATCATAGAAAAGCTAAATAAAAGCTCTTTCGTCCTATACTACTATGTAAAAATCGAATTGTTTAGCCAGGGACGCCGGAACGACAATAAGGCAAAGGGGGGCAGACGCACACCAAGGGCACCTCTAAGGAGGAAAACTTCAAAATCTACCGGAAAATTTTTTTACCAAAAAATTTTCGGTCAGTGTACCATTTTAGGCGTCAAAAAATTTTTCCGGACATACCAAAATTTTCCGTTAACTTAAAAAATTTTTCTACATTCCAAAAATTTTCTAAAATTTTTGTAAATTTAACTCAATCTTAACCAAATTCATAATTATTTTTGTTAATTTAGTTTCTCTGGGCCTATAAATTACCTAAATCTCATGATTTTCCCAGAAAAAGCATCACTGGAAATATGATTTATCACGTAGTATTTTACAACTAAAAGGGCACTTTTGCCCCCCCTGCCCCTCCTAGCAAAAGGCAAGGGGGGCAGCCGCCCCCCCTGCCCCCCAGTTCCGGCGTCCTGTGTTTAGCTAAGTTTATACAAATGTCGTAAAAACTAAAAAATGCAGAGTAGGCAGTAACTGAAATCAGGCCCACATTACACGAAATACTTCGACAGACTTTGTTTTGCAGCCAGCGATTGAGGCAAGTTGCAAACGACCTACTTTATTCTCAGATTTTGCGATTGACAACGTCGCGTATAAATATAATTTACTGTTTTTAGACTTTAGTTGAAGCCGTACATTTCAATGCGATATGCAAATTACGAAATAAATAGAATCTTGTCCATGATTTTTGGCCATGAGACGGGAAGCTCTTGTCTAAGACGGAAAAATCGTGCAATATATGAATACGGCAAGACGAGAAACTCCAGCCTTGTTCCTGCCTGTCGCTTCCGTGATGCTAGGCGCGCTGGGGAGAGACGGGAAGGCCAAGTCCCAATTTGCAAATCTGCCCTTCTTGGAGCCATTTCCGCCCTAGGTTCTACATATATTTACATCGATGTTTTTGTATAACTTTATGACTTTGGGATGAACAATGAAGATATTCGTTTGCGACTATATACACGCGTAAAAATCTCACATCTTGTAGCAAGTCTGCCAACAAGCCGTCATAAGTTGTGTTCGCACGCACTGCTTGTTCCAAGTTGTGAACAAGTATGGAACAAGCTGTTAACAACTTGTAACAACCTTTTGATATTATCAGACTTGTTGCAAGGTTGTTCCAACAAGTCCGATACGGTCATGATATAACAATATTGTTACAACCTTGTGTTGTCAACCTTGTAACATTCTTGTTATATCATGACTATATCAGACTTGTTAGAACAACCCTGTAACAAGTCTGATAATGCCATCAAGCTTGTTACAAGTTGTTAACAGCGTGTTCCAAACTTGTTCCAACAACTGGGAACAAGCAGTGCGAACACAACTTGTCGACAGCTTGTGAACAGATTTGTAACAACTTGTTTGCAAACCTCTAACAACTTGTGCGTTTTTGCAATGTTGTCGGCGATTTTGTATTTCTGACTGATGCTGAAATGCATGAGTGAACTCGCTTTATAAAAACAAAGAAGTACTATACAGGGTGTATCAAAAAAAACTGAACAGATTTGAAATTGCTCTCAATTTCGCAAAACACCTATTTGTATCTGGTTTTTAATATATATAGCTACTTCGGGTACTTATAATGTAAAATAATGAAAAAAATTTCTCGAACTCAAATTTTGTGAACCAGGGGGGTGTGTCTTTTCCAACAAATTAAAAATGGCTCGCGCACAAAATTTAAAAGCTGTAATCATATTTTGAGTTAATAGATTGAAAATTTGTCGGGTTTTTAATTGCTGTACAAAATTTCAGACAATTTGGTTTAGTTTAAGACCTTTAACTATTCATTTTGTTCTAAAAAGTCAGCCTTTCGCATGCTTAATTAATGCCTTTATCTAATTTGCATATTGCTGACATATGCAAATTAGGCAAATGCATTAATTAAGCATGCAAATAGCTGATTTTTCGGGAAAATTGTAACTTTGCGTGAATAGTTAAGGGGCTTAAACTAACCCAAATTGTCTGAAATTTTGTACAGTAATTAAAATCCCGACAAATTTTCCATCTGTTAACTCAAAATATGATTGCAGCTTTTAAATTTTGTGCGCGAGCCATTTTTAGTTAGTTGCAAAAGACACCCCCCCCTGGTTAACAAAATTTGAGTTCGAGAAATTTTTCTCATTATTCTACATTATAAGTACCCAAAGAGGCTATATATATAAAAACCCGGATACAAATAGCTGTTTTGCGAAATTGAGACCAATTTTAAATCTGTTCAGTTTTTTTTGATACACCCTGTAGAATAGAATATTGGCGTACCCCCGGTACCCTGAAACTAATGTCGTAATGGACGTAATGAATATACTTTTCCATTTGGTATGACTATATTCAAGTTTTAAAGTCTCTTGAGCGGCAAACAAACTTTAAAAGTATGTTTAGTGCTTTATCTGTAAAATAATGCAAAATGAAGAGATTTTAGATGGTACGCCAAACGGGAAATTATGTCTGAAGTTCAGCAAGTTTTGCTTATGGTTGCTGTATAAATATGGCGTCAATTTTTACCGCAGCATCAATATGATAATTGTGTTTATTAAATTGACAATATTTGACTGTTTTATGTTTCTCAACCGGCAAGCATTTAAAAAGGGTAGCTAACTGTATAAACTAGAGAATAGTTAAAGCTAAAACAATGCAATTTTGAGAGGAACAGATTTTCGGTTTTTGACTAACAATACACGCGGCGTAGTCGAGTCATTGAAAAAAATTGCCTCTCAATACTGAGGCCAATATGAGTTAGTTCCCTCAAAGGCTCAAACATTTCTAACGAATCCTTCAAAACTTAGAATCTACCCATGCAAAATTCCTACTGTGTCACCACAACTCATTATCCCTGAACGAAGGCCGAACATTCGTCGAGCATTTCTTCGCCCTCGACACGCGCGAATCGGGTGAAATTAAAATGAAAGTTGAAAATACTCGACAACACTCATCGCAACAAGGAACCATTACAAAGAGAACGGTTTTGTGATGCGTCAGATTCGAGATATTTCTCAAATCATGGAGCTATTGTATTTGGTTTCTCTATTCCTGCTTTGCTTCTGGACTTCAGAGACCTTCGCGAACGGATCAAACGGCCAAACAGCGAGCAAATGTATCACGTCCAAAGCGGTGTTTCACATATTCCCGACATCGCATTGCCTTATGTGTCCGCTTAATGCCATCATCGGACGTTGTCCTTTGGGAACTGTAAAAATTACTAGCGGCATGGGACTAAGACGATGCATTTTGGGTTCAAATATTTATGGTTGTGTGCATTTGTGTCGAAGGAAAGCTTATAAAAGCGTTTGTTGTGTAGACCATTGGGGGCCTGATTGTCAATGTGAGTATAAATTCATATTTAAACACACATATACTTCAAATTGTAAATAGTTTTTGTGCAATATGTTATGTAAATACGTCAATTCTTAAGTGTGTTTTTTATGTTTGGGTATAGTGTAGCAAGTGTTGTCTTTTCTGAGCGTGTGACTCGTATAATTGTATAACAAACAAGTTTGGTTTTATTATGTTATCTATAATTGCTACAATTTTGCACATATTCTGAATTATTATAATAAAAGCGTATTTTTTGAATAAATTGAGACAATTTGCTACATAATGTTGCAATTAGAATACAGATTATGGATAAAGAACATTCCTTCGCGTTTCTTTTATTATTAGAGTCTTGGGATTTCATTTATATTGGATTGAATTAATCTGTAGTATTGTTATTACCAGTATTGTGCCTAATTGGGCAGACTTCCCCTTAACAAGTGAAATTGTCTGGCATTACACTGAGTAAAATAATTGTGTGTTCACCAACAAATTAATATGAGATTACATAGTTTTATCGCATAAAAGCTTCAAATATATGTAAAACTGAACGTCGAATAATTACCAAAGATTAAGCATAGATAAACCAGCTAAATTGTTAAAAGCTACACACATAAAACGCACAAGTTGTTCCAGGTCTGCAAACAAGTTGTTACAAATCTGTTCACAAGCTGTCGACAAGTTGTGTTTGCACTGCTTGTTCCCAGTTGTTGGAACAAGTTTGGAACAAGCTGTTAACAACTTGTAACAAGCTTGATGGCGTTATCAGACTTGTTACGAGGTTGTTCTGACAAGTCCAATACAGTCATGACACAACAAGAGTGTTACAAGGTTGATGGCACAAGGTTGTAACAGTATTGTTATATCATGACTGTATTGGACTTGTTCGGACAACCTTATTACAATATGATAATATTTGGCATTATCAGATGTGTTACAAGGTTGTTCTAACAAATCTGATACTGATACAGTCATGATATAACAAGAGTGTTACAAGGTTGACAACAAGGTTGTAACAGTATTGTTATATCATGACTGTATTGGACTTGTTCGAACAACCTTGATAACATCAACAAGGTTGTTGCAGTTTGTTCCGAACATGTTGACAACTTGGAACAAGCAGTGTGAACACAGTTTGTTGACGGCTTGTTGGCAGACTCGCTACAAGATGTGAGATCTTTTGCATATTGTGTAACTCACTGTACATAACTAAATTGTCTCAAAGAAAAATCTTTTCTTCTTTAAAGCTGTTTGATATAAATCCTATAGCATGTCTAAATTCAACCTATCGAGTGCCAGTCAGACTATATTACAACCTTGTGTCATCAATCTTGTAACATTCTCGTTATATCATGACTGTATTGGATTTGTTAGAACAACCTTGAAACAAGTCTGATAATACCATCATGCTTGTTACAAGTTGTTAACAGCTTGTTCCAAACTTGTTACAACAACTGGGAACAAGCAGTGCGAACACACAACTTGTCGATAGCTTGTGAATAGATTTGGAACAACTTGGTTGTAGACCTGTAGCAGCTTGTGCATTTTTATGTGTCTAAAGGGTTGTGAATTTATCTGATGTGAGACCGAATAAATATTAGTAAAGTATATTATAATTTTGCATTTGTAAATTCTGAACGCTGATTGGCTAATTCCTCAAAGCAGGCTGGAAATCAAGCCTAATTGGCTAAGAGCCGTGCTGATATAACTTGATGTCAACACAGAAAATTTATTTCTTTATATTTTTTTGTGCTACCGGGTGGCCCAAAAAAAAGTACTCCTGTTTGATTCGTAATAACTTCTAAACAAGTAAAGTTTTTAAAGAGAAATAACTTGCATTAAATAGAGGAAGGACTAACTTAGATTTTGATATATTACAGTTGTATTTAACTTAAAAATTCACGGATATATTAATGTTAAAAATGGGGAGCATATTTTGGAATGTGTCTAAAATTAGCGAAAATCGGCATATCAAATATTAACTCCAGCGTTTGTTTGCTTAATGACATATTAGGTTAACTTGTATTTCAGCGAATTATCGTTAAGGTTTGTAAGGGATATGGCGTAGATTTAGACATCTTACATGTAAGTCTTAGCTCATTGTTTCCTGAAATATGAATGTTCGAAATTATGCAAGTATTTAATATTAGGTCTTTGCAAACTTAAATGTACATGAAAGACTGACCATGGAAGGCAGGCGCTTAAATTTTTCGTATTCTTAAATAAGGAACACACGCGAATTTCGGACGAATGAATCTTGCTTGTATTTTGTAGATATAATAATACTTTGTTTCATAATAAACAATTTGTCAAGTGTCATTTATTTACTGGTAATAGTGCATGTTTCAGTCGGGCAAATCTTGATTAATATTTGATACGCCGATTTTTGCATATTTCAGACACATCCAGAAATATCCTCCCGAATTTAAAGATTAATATCTCCGTGAATTTTTAAGTGAAATACAACTGTAATATATCAAAGTCTAAGTTAGTCCTTCCTCTATTTGATGCAAGTTATTTCTCTTTAAAAGCTATACTTGTTTAGATGTTATTACGAATCAAACAGGAGTACTTTTTTTTGGGCCACCCGGTATATTATAAAAAAAAATAATAAACTTTTTCTGTATTGATATACGGTTACAGTATATCAACACTCATGAAAATTGTGAAACAATTTCTTGCTTTCTCAATTTCAACTTGTGTTGATATAACTGTATATTGACATGGAAAATGTTTTATATTTGTTAAATAGTACTGAACTAGCAAGGAATGACAACTTAATGGTAGAGAGTTTGAGCTTCGCATTATATGTCAAACGGCAAATGCCAGGCAAAGAAAAATTTTATGGTATCAGGCAATAAAGAGTAAATGAACTTGATATTTTAAAACTGAAATTTGTAATTATTCTTTGAACACGAGAAAGAAAGTATGAAACGAAAATGTTCAATGAAAATTTTGCCAAGAAAGTTTGAACCTGCCATTTGCCGTTCCCAGAAACATGAAGC
This sequence comes from Paramuricea clavata, assembly GCA_902702795.2. Lineage (NCBI taxonomy): Eukaryota > Metazoa > Cnidaria > Anthozoa > Malacalcyonacea > Plexauridae > Paramuricea > Paramuricea clavata. The sequence continues at coordinate 37,179 of CACRXK020001515.1, forward strand.
TTAAACTCCCTAGTAAACTTCTTGCACAAAAGGATACAATAATGTACAATAATTATTATGGGTTAGTAATTTTAGCTCTACTGCCTGTATTTTAACCAGCATGTCCAAGCAAGGAATCTGGCCAACTAGCGTGTTTTGGTAACGGACAATGCTATGATTCAGTTGCTGGAAATGGGACTTGTCAATGCAATGTAAGTTTATGCTTGAGAAGATTTTACAGTGATGACACAACACCATGAACATCACCATCATTATCACCACCATCATCATCACCAAGACAAGACAAGACAAGACAATTTATTTGAACCCACTTTTTACATTGATTTTATATCATCAACAAAACACCAACGCCACCATTGTCAACAATATCAGTATCATCATCAACAGGGATGTCATCATCAATATAATCAAATTTATCATCATAAACAACATTACCATCATCAATATTATCATTATCATCATCAATATCATCATTATCATCATCAGTATCATTATCATCAATATCATTATCATCATCAATATTATCATCAATATCACAATCAAGATCATCAACACTTTCATCATCAACATTATCATCACCACTATCATCACCATCATCATCACCATCATCTTCAACCCCATAATAAACATCATCATCGGCATTATCATTACCGTCAACATCATCACTATCATTATTAACACTATCAGCAACATCATTCATCATCATCACCATTAACACCATCATCAACATCGTCATTGACACTATCAACCATCATTAAAACATAATCATCATTAACACCACCATCATTGACACTATCATCAACATCATACCATCATAAACATAATCAACACCTACACCATCATCATCATTAAAACCATCGTCAACATCATCATTGACACTATCATCATTATCTTCATCATTATTAACACCATAATCAACACCATCATTACCATCATCATTATCTTCATCATTATTAACACCATAATCAACATCATTGTTAACACTATCATCAACATCATCATCATTAACACCATAATCAACACCATCATTACCATCCTCATCATTATCTTCATTATTATTATTAACACCATAATCAACATCATCGTTAACACTATCATCAACATCATCATCATCGTTATTAACACCATAATCAACGCCATCATTACCATCATCATCAACATCATTATCACCATCGTCATCAACATCACCATTTCCAACATAGTTACTATACAATTTTAAAATATTCTTGTATTCAATTGTAAATTTAGGCAGGTTTTGAGGGGTTTGCTTGTGAGCTATGTACTAATAAATCAAAAGTTGGCGTCAAGTGTAGTCATGGTAAATAAAATATATGATCATTTAAGAATTCAATGAAACATGGAAAACCATTACAGGCAGTATTCTGCAATAAGCTGCTGTGGTTTGAATCTATTAAGCAGTAATTTCCTAGAGCCGGTTGTTCAAAGGTGGGTTAGCGCTAACCCTGGGTTAAAATTTAACCTGCAGTTTTAGTTTATATATTTCTGCACGTTTGTTTATTTCAAAACGTCAGAGAAGTAATCTCCTATTGATCCACACAAGACTCCTATCGATCCAAATTTATATATAGACAAGCTGTCAGGGAGTTTGCTTTGAATTTTAGGTTAACCTTCGGTTAAGCTAACCCAGTTTTGAACAATGGCCCCTGTTATTATTTTATTATTTCCAGTGTGTATGCTTATCCACATTTTACATTGAAAATTTTCTTTTGATTTCTAGATTGTACATGCAAACATGGCGTTTGTGACAGCGGCGTTTTGGGAGTTGGTACATGCACACCTTTCAGTTGTAAACAAGGTTATCATGGGAAGAATTGTGACCAGTGTAAGATTCAAGTCTGGTACAGTTTCCATATGGTCGTAACGGTCGTAAAGATTGAGACACGATCTTTCTCATCAGCCGAAGGACAACATTTTAGAACTGAAAATACGTGGAGTGATTATAACTAGAGAATACTTATGATTTATATGTGGTTTACAGGTATAAACTATTGTAAACTGGCCGTTGAGAAAGATCGTGACTCTATTTTTGCGACCTTTACGACCATATGGGAACCAGATTTTAGTGTTGCTGTTGCTGTTGCTGTTGTTGCTGTTGCTGTTGTTGTTGTTGTTGTTGTTGCTGTTGTTGTTGCTGTTGCTGTTGCTGTTGCTGTTGTTGCTGGTGGTGTTGTTGTTGTTGTTGCCGTTGCTGTTGCTGTTGTTGTTGTTGTTGTTGTTGTTGTTGTTGTTGTTGTTGCTGTTGCTGTTGCTGTTGCTGTTGCTGTTGTTGCTGGTGGTGTTGTTGTTGCTGTTGCTGTTGTTGTTGTTGTTGTTGTTGTTGTTGTTGTTGTTGCTGTTGCTGCTGTTGCTGTTGTTGTTGCTGTTGCTGTTGCTGTTGTTGTTGCTGTTGTTGTTGCTGTTGTTGCTGTTGTTGTTGCTGTTGTTGCTGCTGTTGCTGCTGTTGCTGCTGTTGCTGCTGCTGCTGTTGCTGCTGTTGCTGCTGTTGTTGTTGTTGTTGTTGTTGTTGTCGTTGTTGTTGCTGTTGTTATTATTGTTGCTGTTGTCATTGTAGATTTTTTGCGTTGTTGATGTTGTTGCTATTTATTGTTGTTGCTATTTATTGTTCTCAATCTTATTTATTCACTATCAGGGCCTATCAGACAAATTCGGGGGTGTCCGGGGCAACTTTTTATTTCGGGGACCCTATTTTTCCCAAAAAATGTTGGCATAAAAACTCTTTGCTCTGACGGGCACTAATTAGAGCTCTTTCCATTAACACGGCCAGAACGGTTAAATTGTGGAATGAAACACAAAACGTTTGAGCTTTGGACCTACTGTATCTGACCGGAAAATTTAGATAACATTAGAATGAGGTCCATTTTCGCTAGATATTTGAGAAACATACACCACATCTTTCCATTGATACAGAGACAAAAATTCGGGTTTGAGCGGTCAGGCCATTAATTGGAAAGCACCCTGATTTGTAAGTCGTTTTAACTTTCAATTAGAATTTTCATGTACAATTTATGCAGTTTTAACATGCTCGTGCGATTAAAATGCATTGTGAAGTTTGGGTGTTTACAACAAGAGGGTGATTTCTAAAGGTTCACTTTTTTTGTAATAATGAAAAGAATGAACATTATTTTCTCACTCTGAGAACTGCACGTTGACCACCATCTGCTTTTTTTTTTGGGGCAGCCAAGCACACCCAAACCCAGTATTGGTAGGCAGTGTACTGTCATAAAAGCACATCTGGTAGTTTCTTGCTTACAATTTTTTTAAATTTGTTTTTTATTAACTTAACAATCGCACGATTGATGGAAAGGACAACAGAACTTTTTGTTCCTTATTAAGTCCCACGAAAATTTACAGTCCCACGATTATTTACAGAATAAATATAATTTAATAATTATAGATCTGTGGTATTGCCTTCAATTCCAAAACTTAAGTTTGTCTAAAGGCGCTGTTACACTAAGCAACTTGTCTCGGAACTTGTCTCGCAATGTTAATTGACAAAAACGATTTCAGTTCCATGCAACTTGCAATGATCATTATTAAAAATAGTATAAAAACTGCAAGTGCTATAAACGTTTGGCGCCATATTGTCAGTCAAAAACCAATAGGAAGCCATCCAGTGTATAAACATTGCGAGACCAGTTGCAAGAGGGATGTTATACACTATGCAATGCTCTAGAAATGCATTGCAGCGTTGCCGCAATCGTTGCAAAAAGTAGAACCTGATTCTACTTTGTGCGCAATGGTTGTTGCAACAAAAATATTGCGAGACTTGTTGATTGCGAGGCATGATCATAGAAATACAATAGACATATGATCATATAGAAATACATGCAATGTCTATTACACTGTATTTCTATTAACATGATACACCTTGCAATTTCGCGTGCAATTTGTGTCGCAACCAAATTGCGAGACAAGTTGCGAGACAAATTGCATAGTGTAGCAGCGCCTTAAGACTGACAACAAACTTTGAATACCTCACACATTTAAAAGTAAGATTTTGTTTAATTTTTTGCAATACATGCACTCCCTTTATATAAAGCAACCACTGCAGTAAAACCCACCTGAACAATATACAATAAATTATTACTCTATTTTCAACAGATGCGAAAAGCTGTGATATTAAAAAATGTTCCAAGAATTCACATTGCTACAAGAATAAAAATACCATGTTGTGCACGTGTAATCCGGGTTATACCGGCGACGGAGTTGTTTGTACAGGTACATTATATTTATACTGTACAGGATGTATACAGGGTGTCTCAAAAAAAACCAAAATCATTGAAATAACGTATTGTGCCTGACATAACAAGTTTACGGTGAGTCATTCATTATAGCAGTTATGTCAATCTTTTATGCACTCGTGGGATTAACTTAGTGCTAGGGCATTGAATATCGAACAATACGTCAATTTCAATGATTTTGGGTTTTTTTGAGACACCCTGTATAAAAAAGGAGACCTTTAGAAATCAAGCATATTGTTAAAATTTGAATGCCTTTTCAATTGCATATATGCTGAACCGTAGTGCGTGAAATATTGATGGGGTGCATATATTAGAAAAAGGAGACCTTTATAGAAGTTGAAATAACGTTTAAACAAAAGATTGTCTGTTCCTGGGAACAATCTGCCATGCATACTGTACGTAGATCGCATGCTACTCACTCGTTGGCTTAGCAAAGTGCTTCAGGATTGAAATTATAACAACGGTTTATTTCTAAAGGTCTCCTTTTTCGAATATATGCACAACATCAATATTTCACGCACCACGGTTCAGCATATGTGCAATTGAAAAGGCATTCAAATTTTAACAATATGCTTGATTGCTAAAGGTCTCCTTTTTTTTATACACCCTGTAGACCCATTTCCGAAAATAGCATTGTTGTAGAATGAGTCTCACGGTAATGCTTTGCGCGCTTTTTGTTTATGTTTACATATGACAAGGGTCAATCTAAAGTGTTATATACAAAAGATATGATCATATGGGACGTAGATAACGAATCGTTAAAATATAAAGAAATTAATTGCATTAATAACAAATATTTAGTATAAATTTTGCATATCAAATGAGCTTTCGCGCGTTCTGATTGGCTAGTTGACTAGTAAATCTGAGGCATTATTTACCACCTGGGTAGTAAATAATGCTTTTCAAAAAGAATGATTCGGCAAATTTGGTTTCAAAATCGACAAAACATTGAAAAAATCGTCCCAGAAAAAGAAAAAAAAGCACAAAATGTTGTATTTAACTTGAAAGGTAGGATTTAGTATTATATTACTGTGTCAAACATATTCACAGACAATTTAAAACTTATTTAAAACTCCGAAACATTCGCTTCAAACGTAAATCTGAAATAGCAAAAAATATCCCGACTTTTGGGAAAAGCCGTGGTATTCTTTTTAAAACAATTTTGTTTTGTATCCTATAAATATCTCAATTTGTACGATACTATTTCTTTCGACTATGTCGTGTTTTCATTGTGCTGTATGGTGTCCTTTCGCTGTATTGTACTATTTGTGTTTTTAAAACTTGTAAAGTGAAAAGTGTATTAAAACTTTTATATTAATGCGAACGATATAGTTTTACATTTCATTTTACCAAATTTCTCAGCCATTTCCTGAACAAATTAATGCTAAACAGAAACTATTTTTTAATTCTAAGTCTGGCAAAAAAGTCATTCCATTATTGTGTTTATATTCTAAGCAGAAATCGAGAAAAATAACTTTGTATTAAATAAAGCAATAAAGTCGCACAGGAAGCCATTTTGAAAGCGTGCGTGTACAAGAAACACTGCAACACTAAACCGTGAACCGATCGAAAACAGTTTTATTTCTGAATTTTGATTAAACTTATAGTTGGATAACTTGGATATTTTGTTTTATTCATTAAAAATTTATACTAAAACAATTATTCGCCTCAGGCTCAGTGATTACGGTGAATGTTCACCTCGACTTCGTCTCGGTGAATATTCACCGGTAATCACTTCGCCTTCGGCGAATAATTGTTAATTATTGTATTTGCCATCGCCTGTAGATTCCAATGATAATTGCAAAGGCTCGTCTTCGCTAATTGTTCCCAGTTGTTGTAACAAGTTTGGAACAAACTGTTAACAACTTGTAACAAGCTTGATGGCATTATCAGACTTGTTATTACAAGGTTGCATGTTGTAACAAGTCTGATATGTACAGTCATAATATAACAAGAATGTTACAAGGTTGACGACACAAGGTTGTAACAATATTGTTATATCATGATTCCATCGAACGTGTTGGAACAACCTTGTGACAAGTCTGATAATATCAACAAGGTTGTTACAAGTTGTTAACAGCTTGTTCCAAACTTGTTGACAACTTGGGACAAGCAGTGCGAACACAACTTGTTGACGGCTTGTTGGCAGACTTGCTACAAGATGCGAGATTTTTGCATGTGCTACATACGTAAAAATTTGTGACAAGCTTGCAGCAAGCTTGTCAACAAGTTGTGACATTGTTATTTTATCAAGTTGCTACAAGGTTGTCACTCACAACGTGTTGACAAATTGTTGAATTGCAGGACGATAACAAGTTGTTGGAACAACTTGTAACTAGGACTGTTCGGTATACCGATATACCGAAAATATCGGTATTAAATTAATATCGGTATATCGATATCGGATATTCAACCATACCGATATACCGAAATTTGCGACATACCGAAATTTTCGACATACCGGAATTCGGTATACCGTGTTAAATTTACCAACTATATGGCGAAACCATAACCTTTATTTTACTACTGAATGGCAATTCAAAGAACTTTCTACTGCAATGATTTAGAATTTCCACTTCAGTGAGATTGATTTTCAGTGAGTGAGATTTCCATGCGCTCCACTGAGTACGTGCATGTCGTTCGAAACAGCTTCGAAATTATCGTTTCCTTTTAGAAATACTCAAAATTTCCTTCAAACTTCCATTAAAGAATCCTCCTATAATTATCAAAGGAATACCGGTATATACCGATAATATCGGTATAATTTTTTCGGTATACCGATACCGGAAATTTCTCATACCGAACATTCTTGCTTGTAACAAATCTGTTGAGCTCAACAACCTTTTAGCAAGTTGTCGACAAAGCCGCGTTGACAACTTGTCAACAAGCTGGGAACAAGCAGTGCGAACACATCCTGTTGACAAGTTGCTGGAACAGCATTGCTATAAGTTTGCTGCAGGTTTGTTAAAACATGTGCGTTTTTACATGTGTTAACCTGAGTATCAGGCTTTATTTTTCTCGTCGAATGAAAACATGAGGGCCTGATACTCAGATTATACATGTGTACCCCGGGAAATCGTCCGGCATTGGGTCTATAGTCCAATATAAATTAGAGATCAGTCGATTTATCGGAGAATAATTGACAAAGCCAATAGACAATATATTCCCATTATAGACTCATTTTTTACTTTAGCAAAAAGTATATTCCCGGAAAGAGCATACTAGAATTAGTAATATTGCAAAGTTTGGTTGCGAAATGCGGAAAATATAGCCTTGCAAAGTTTGCAAATTTTGTATATACTTTTGTATTGCGTGCGGAAATTGCTGCCATTTTCGCCCAAAATGTGGTAGTATTTGCAAGGCTATATTTTCCACATTTTACAACATTTCGCGACCACACTTTGCAATTTTACTCATTTTAGTATGCTCTTTCTAACTGTGGTGATTTGCTTGCATCTCCTTGCCTATATACATGTAGTTTTAAAATTAGTCTATAATGGGAATTGTCTATTAAATGTAAAACCATTTGTATTGAAACGTGTTGATGTAAAATTTTCAGAAATTGATCCTTGCAAATTCTCCAATGGTCTGTGTGGAAAAAATGCAGTGTGTAATAAAACAGGACCTGGGCAACACGAATGCGTCTGTCACCAAGGTTACAGAGGAGATGGCGTGGTCTGTACAGGTAATAAATTGTTTTATTTGATAGTGGTGATATATCGATGTATAAACTCCAGGTAAACTCTTGTGTAGTACATGTGTATTCAATCATTTGAGTTCAACTTCTTCACAATTTTACGTACTGCACTAATTAATATATAACTTACAGACTTCGTCCTTTAAAGGATACTAAATTTCTGAGTGGACTTCTCGTTAAATAATACCCAGGGCCGTCACTATAGATTTATAGATTTATTAGAAAGACCGATTTAGCAGATTAAAAGGATTAAAATACAAAATACAATCAGGTCATAAGAATTATTATAGTAATAATTACATGGTTAATTATATTAAGTTTTACTAATGTTAAAAGCTTTACTTCCAGCAATTATGAAACTGTTTGCATATCTATTAGTTCTACACCTAGGTATTGATAGTTTGTTATTACCACCCCGAAGGGAATATTCTGTATCCCGATTGGAAGGGACAAGGGAATGTAACTTGTGTGCTTCGTCAGTACGCATTCGTTCAAAAATCTCTTATAAGGCCCTGGGTACGAGTTTGAGGTGGGAGTAGGGTTAATTATCTTTAAGCCATGTTTCCAAGAGTTGGCAAACACTAGGAAGCATTAGTGAGAAACATAGGGAAACATCAAATGTTTCTGAATTTGCTAGGGAACATTTTTGCTTCTCGGGACGGGTGGGCAAACAGGGAAATATTTGAGGAAACATCAAGAATCACAAATGTTTCCACAACAATGCTTCATAGTTTGCCCTGGGCTTTACCTTTCATTTTCTCGACTTAGGCAACGTTGATTTTCAAAATTACTTCGCCAATGAGCTCATGAGGTCATTTTTTAAGCCATTTAAAACACTCTCAGTCTGTGTTTTATCAGATATAATACACTCGTGTTTATAATGCTCTCTCGTGTTTTGTATCTGGTAAAGCATTCCTGCTCGTGTTTGAAATAGTACATAAAAGGTGTCGTTAATCGTTAAATCGTGACAAAAGTTTGTCCTCGTTAAATAATGCAATCAAAGAAATGAAATAATTGTGAAGGGAATTTCCCAGTGGCGTAACGCACATTGGATAGGGTTAGTTCAAAAACTAAGGGCCCTCAACAGTTCAACCTTGGGCAAACTAGGAAACATTGTTGCGGAAACATTGTGATTCGCCATGTTTCCCCAAGTGTTTCTGTGTTTTGCCCACCCGTGGAAACATCGTTGCAGAAACACAATTTGCTTGCCGAGAAGCAGAAATGTTTCCTATCAAATTCAGAAACATTTCATGTTTCCCAAGTGCGATTTTTGTTGCGGAAACATTGTTTCCTAGTGTTTGCCCACCTTGGGAAACATGGCGAAACATCGGCAGGAAACAATCTTTCCGCAACAGTTCGTCCTAGTTTGCCCAAGGCTTTATAGGAGCCCCCATCAGCCACGGCCTATCTCCCAGAAAATTAGAAAACATAAAGAATGCAGGTTAAAAATCAATTGGGAAATACAAAATTAATAATGCTAAATAATAAAACCGCCATCGACAACGGTAGTTGATTTTCTTATTCCACCTCAAATAAAACAAAAGTTATTCTTGTTAGTTGTTACATGTGTTGTGGACTGTTATTGTTATTAACACGGAATTTTCCTGAACATTCTTTAAATATTCAATATAAATAGAATAATATCTCAGTCGAACAATGACAACAGTCTACAAGGGCCCCCACCCCAAATATGCCGGGCCCCCTCTTTCCCCGTTACGTCACTGAAGGCATGACATTTTATTGTTATTTTATTTAGCAATTGATCCTTGTCAAACAAATAATGGAAACTGTCCGAATAACACCCAATGTAATTATACAGGGCCAGGAAAGGTAAGTCAATACAGTATAAAACGTGGTCAATGTATAGCGTTCTAGAGAGTTTAAGCTTCGCGTTATACGTCGAACAGCAAACGCCGGGCAAAGAGAGTAAATAAACTTGCTGTTTTAAAACTGAAGTACATATACATAACTATCCTTTCGACGCAAGAAAGAAAATATGAAACGAAAACGTTCAACGAAAATTTTGCCAAGAAAGGTCGAACCTGCCCTTTGCTGTTCCCGGAAACGTGAAGCTTAAACTTCCTATCATTCCAGTGCGACTACAAAAGGAGATCATCTTCGGTGTTTGGTCACAGAGTAATTACATACAGAGGTCTCACTTTATTACATACAGAGGTCTCACTAAGAGAGGCCGTCACCCCCCTGAAAACATATTGAGATTTAATGTTCCAGGGGGGGTGAATGCTTCTCTTTAGGCCACTTGCTAAGACCTCTGTATGTACTTACTCTGTCGCCTTCAGCAAGAATACACTTCCGGTGGAAGATTGTCGCCGTGCAGGCGTGGATGAAACTAACAACACAATATTAAAAATGAAATCAAACGTTTTTCCAAGCAGATGATATATTTCGCTTAGTTTGCTAATAGGGAGCTTTTAAAACCAAAAAACTGTCGCTAATAATTGGAGACTAGTTTTGCTTTGTTTTTCTCGTGTCCCTGGCTTTGTTTACGAACAACAATCCATAGTTTTTACCCATGAAGTGAAACTGTGATAATAGCGGCAGTTTTTCGGCACGTTCGCGTCGTAGATTTGGTGTACAGTATCTTAAGCTCCCTAATACTACAATACAAGTGCAACAATGATATATTAATTATGAAGTCTATATGTTAATTATGAAGTCTATATGTCCTATGGGCTGTTTTCGATTTGAACTGTTCATGTATCTCTATATACTGGTGACAAAAAAAAACACAACAAAACTGAAATCAACTATAGAAATGAAAGGATAACATAAATGATCTAAAAAACGCCCAAAATGTTTATTAGATTTTCAAAAACTCAATAATTCATGAGGAAAACACAACGAAAAATCATAAGCGTATCGTATCTTTGTATGTGATAGAGATTTCCCTTGATTTACATAAACTTTAACTTTGATTTTCTCGACTTACACAACGCGGTATTTTTTGAAAATTACTTCGCCAATGAACTTACTAGATCGATCGTTTTTTAAGCAATTTAAAACATTCGCAGTGCGTGTTTTATCACACTTAAAGATACTCGGCTTCGCCTCATATCTTTATATCTGATAAAACACTGCTGCTCGTGTTTTAAAGTACTGTTTAAAACACGAGCAGGAGTATATTATCAGATATAGAGATACGAGACGAAGCCGAGTATATTTAGGTCTGATAAAACACGCACTGTTTTAAATTTCTTCAAAAACGATCGATCTAGTAAGTTCATTAGCGAAGTAATTTTCCAACAAGAAAATATTTCTTTAAAAAAGAAATAATGTTTCGTTCCAATATAATTATAGAAATACCAGACGTCTGTATAATTAGCGGTTGTGACCATAGATCACTTGTATATGTCGAGCAATGAAATTGGTTCATTTTGTGAGGCGGGCGGGTTCTATAAATTTTCATTACCCGGAGGGGCCGAGCGGTCCAGAAATACAGTTGTAGTATTTAAAATGAAGAAACTATATAATAAATATATACCGCTGTTGGCGCTTGAATACTTCAAATATAAATCATCGTGCCTGTAGATTTTGACCTGAAGTTCAGCTGTTCAGGCCCTAAGATTTTGTGATTGGTTGCAAGTTCACATAAACAACAGTTTTAAAAATAGCTCGGTGAAGGGCTCAAGGGGACAATAATAATATAAAGGTCAAATGCACGTAACAAATCCATTATCGATTTCTTCGAATTTCTTTTCTTTTATATGCTTTATGGCAGAAAATAAATCAAACAAATAGTATTTTGAAGGTCTTTATCAAAATCTTTGACGAATTTTGGACACACGACACTGAAAGAACAGCCAAACTAGTCATCTATTTGAAAGTTTGTTGTTGACAGCCAAGATGTTCTGCCAACTGGCTTCGCCGGCAAAAGTCTTATTTTTAATATCAGGTCCTACCGGCGTTGTTTTCTGAGCTACATCGCCTTCTTCGTGGTACGATTGAGAATTTTATTGTTGCTGTTGTTAGCCCGTTAAAGTATATCCTTGGTATATATCCGCGTCCAGCAAGTTGAGACCTTGAGAAAGCTTGGCAGTCAAGCTGTACACAGAACTGACTAATTGAATCTTCGTTTGCTGTTCGGTTAAATAGAGAAACCGACTCTTAATTATATAAAAGTATCTTGAATTTTTAAGTTTAATTAAAAAGCAAAATGCACACTCTGCGGACATGTTCATGAGAATATAATTTTTTTGTGTAACGAAATCTACAGTATAACACTTGTCAATCATATTGCATGCTGTGTCTAAAAATAACATGTGAGCGTCACTGTCTAGACAGGTTTTGTGTCAAACCCTATTTAAAATTAGGGCCTGAACTTCAGGTTAAGTTAGCATGTTCTCATAGGTTGATATATAATTAACTAAGATTTCCAAAATTATACGCCACGCCTCCAAAAAACTTCTTATGCTAGGAGCGGTCATCTCATTGGACGATTCTAAATGTAATTGACGTTTGAGCAAGAATACTGGCAAAGGATTGGATAACTTTAATCTCTGACGTCACTTTCCTGTGATAATTGCTCGAAACCAAATACAGTACCGTTTCGTTCCTGCGGGGAACGAAACAAAAACTATCGACAGGAATCGTTTGTAAACGATCTTTCGCTCGTACCATGGAGTGTACTTGATGTTTTTGACAATGTTAATGATAAACTTGGCTTATTTAACAAATTGTTTACGGATATTTTGGATATTCATGCCCTTGTAAAGCGTATCAAATTAAAATCGAAGCCTAATCCATTTGTAACGCATGAATTTCGTGCATTAATGAAGACGAGGGATAAATGGTACCGTAGAGCTGTTAAGTCTAAAGACAAGCGCGATTGGAACGGTTATCGGTTTTTTAGACAAGAGGTCAAAAAAGAAATAAGAGTTGCAGAGAAGGAATATGAAAGAAATGAGATAAATTCAAACTATGGAAACTCGAGGTCTCTATGGAAAACGATCAATGATTGTTTACCTCGTAAATCGCGATTACCTGCGCAACACAATTCTAGTCAGTTGGCGGATAACTTCAATAAATATTTCACATCACTTGGTCGATCTACTGCCATAAAGGTTTGCGAGATTGCCAAGGAGCATAACCTAGAGATAATTTATGAGCAACGTACTGAAAATCCTCCTGAAATTCAGTTTTCTTTTCATGAAGTTTCTGAACAAGAAGTTGTGAAAGTCATTAAAGATCTACCTGCCAACAAGGCTTCTGGACCTGATAAATTGCCAGTCAGAGTGATTAAAGATTGCTTGCCGGTTATTTCGTCTACGATAACTAGTCTAATTAACTGCTCCTTTAGCACCAATACTTTCATGCATGTATTCATCATTTCAGATTAATCGCGTGAAACATCTTTTGGATCGCTAAACACTTTTACTTGTGATACATTCTCTAGTGTTTAGCAGATTATATTACTGCTCTTCTGTATGGAGCAACACGTCGAAAGAGAATGTAAAAAAACTGCAGCGTGTACAAAACTTTGCTGCCCGTATATTAGTTGGCTTACGAAAGTACAATCATGTATCTCCTGCTTTCAAAGAACTTAAAGAACTTTTAGAGATGCTATAATCGTCTTTAAATCTTTACATAATCTAACACCTCCTTCGCTCACTGAGTACATTCCAGAGTTACAAGAAACACTAGTGATTTACATTTGCCTCTTTGTCGCCTTGTCACAGGACAGCGAACTTTTAGTTTTAGAGGAGCCAAATTATGGAACTCGTTGTTACCAGAGTTCAAATCAGAGAAATCACTTCAATCTTTTAAACATAAACTATATAAACAACTACTCAGTGCATATGAGTAATTCTAGATGAGTATATAACTTTTTTATAAATCATATTGTAATATATTTTCTAAATTGTATCACTGAAAAGCCATTTTTAGGGAGTGGTACTTATTAAAGTTTATGAAGTTCTGATGTCACAGATATTAGAGGAACGGTAGAATATAGTATGATTAAGAAATAATTTCTCACGTTTCGCGCACAATAATGCCATGGTTAGGGTGGGTTGTGGTTACGGTCTGGATCAAAGAAATATATTTGTGACAGAATCAAAGATTTATTCATAATATTTATACAATAATAACGTCACAACGATTAAGTTAGTGTTGAGCTTACAGTTACGAGTTACGACGGGTTAGAAGCTTACGATTGTATTTACTGTAAAGTTAGGTTGTTATAATAATATGGAAAGATGAGGCCGTTTTTGATGTATCGTCAAATTAAGAAGCAAGTCAGCATTTACTACTGATAGGTATACTAGTTATACCAATAAAATTCATTTATTTAAATTGCCTTATACACACTGTATGAATGAATTTATTTTGTTCAAAAAAGTATCGAAATTACAGCATGCAATAATTACTACATACTGTAAAGTGTACTTCGGAATTTTATATTTATACAATGTCATGTTATTTAAACTGACATTAAATTAAATATCAATAAAAATCATTACTTAGTCTTCACTTGTGAAACTGTCCTGAAGAAAATAATTAGGAAGAACAAATATATATGTCTTTTAATGTGGTACGATTAAGTTTGTTGCAAGTAATGATGGTCTTTTGTTTGTTTTCATTTGGTAAACAAGTGTTACCATTGTTTTTTTGTCCAATATGTAGATTATCGTATTCATTTAGCATGTAGTGTCCATCGTTGGCCATCATTGTCCAATAACTTGTTAGGTTGCTGTACATATACAGGTTTGTAATATCATGACATACAATGTTCCTGACATCCATATGGTAGATTGAAAACAAGTACAGGTACGGCGGTAATTTAATAATACATAGCAGATTCCATCCCTTTGCATTAGATGTAATATATCCATACAATCTTATAAATCAACATTCTTGTTTTAATAGGAATACATTTCTGTTAATCCAGAAGCTCCCATCCTTTTACATCCGATGTAATATATCCATATTATATTTTGACTGTAACAACCATTCGGTTTCATCCAGCAGTTAACATGGCACCATTCACATCCGTCAGAATTGCAAAACTATAGAAAAAAATAATTGGTAGCAATAGGCAATCTCAACTTTTAGTTTATGTGTGCAGGGGGAGATGGGGGTAAAGGTATCATATTGCTGATTATGCTGAAAAAATTAAAATGGTCGCCGTGTAAACACGGAGTGATAGCTTATACTTGTAAATATTAAAATGTTTCGGCAGTTTTTATGAAAATTTTCAGCATAATCAGCAATGTGATACCTTACTTCCCGTCACCCCTGCACACATAAAGTAAAAGCTGGAATTGCTTATCATGCTTTACCCCAATGGATAGATCAGTGTTACTTTTTGCCACAGTGGGCAGATCAGTGATACTTTTTGCGTCAACAGGCTCTACCACAATGGGTACGTAGTTCAATGTTATTTTGTGCCTCAATGGGCTCTACCAAAATGGGTAGTTGAATGTTATTTTGTGCCTGAATGGGCTCTACTACAATGGGTAATTGAATGTTATTTTACGCCACAATGGGCAGATCAATGTTATTTTGTGCCTTGCCCTTGGTAGGCTCTAGCTACCACAATGGGTTGTCGAATGATATTTTGTGCCTCAATGGGCTCCACCACAATGGGTCGATTGTTATTATTTTGTCCTACCACAAATATGGGTGTACCATCATGGGTACACTAGCTGTTTAATACTGTTTTGTCCTACCACCATAGGTAGTTCAATGTTATTTTGTCCATCAAAGGATCCACAGGTGTTGTAGTTGTTTTCGCATGCACTACAGCTGGCATATTACGTGTGTCGATCGCAGAATCACATATATCGTAACATGGATTGTAAAATAACTGGATAGGAAACTTCCTGACGTCATTGACTGCATCCTTGTTGAAAAACGTGACGTCATGCTTATTGCGAATGTTACCAAAGTTCTCGGTATTTTTGTTGTTTTGCTATATTTTCCACTTTAAAAGGGTGATATTGAAGCATAAACTGGTCTAATTGTTTTAAAAACATGCCTAAGCCACGACAAAGTATTCAAGGTAAATGATTTTCGTCTTTGTTTTGTATTTTTTTACATTTGTAGATTTATTTGCTCTTTGACTAAAATGTTTAGCTGTATTATTGCTAAACATGCCGTTTTTGAGAATTTGTTTTCAACTAGGTTGAGGCATCCAACCACGCCATCAGCCCATTAAAAACATTAGGTCACGTCAGCTAGTTCCTA
>CACRXK020001516.1:1054-53317 GCA_902702795.2 Paramuricea clavata
GGGAATCGGGGAATTACGAAACTATAAAACGGACTCTGGTGTCTTGAGAATTAGAAAACCGCTCAATGAATTAAAACTAGTAAAGAAATTTGGCGAAGCTTTCCTTTATTAGTACAGCGTATCATAAAAAAGTCAATCCACATTGCTTATGTCCGATCATTAAGTAATATTAATAATAATAACATTGCTTATGTCATTACTAATATACTTGCTATATAATAAAACAAACTTAAGGACTAGATGCAAGCCCAAAGCGGTCCTTATGCTCCATATGATATCTTAAAGTGATTATCCTATTTTAAATATCTTACAAAGCAAAACTAACAAAACACAAAATACTTCAAAATACGCAGATTTTAAGTTAGCAATTTAAGTTGGCAAGTACGTTTCTAAAGGACCCAGCCGAACTCTCCTGGACGTGCTCCACCTTGAGAAGGGGAGGAAAGTCTGGAGGAACGAGAACGTAGCCAAGAAAGCTTGGATACTTTGCTCTGATGCAGGCTAATCGGAAATGAAAATGCATGTTCTGAGGCTCACTTTCACCCCCCCCCCCCAGGAAAAGTTCCTTTTTCCTAAATTTATACAAACAAACCAGCGAAGAATAACAAATTGATAAACGGAACGTACGTTTTAGACTTTATCCTTGGTCCTTGTTTAACAAAATCGATTTAAAGGACTGTGTCACCGCGTGCGCATCCTACGTGTTTCTAACACTAAGTAATGATAAATTATTGTTAATATTTTTAAAATTCTTTGTGTGTTTTTTCCTTCTTTTATTTCAAATAGAAGTATAGTTAGGATAAATTCTAGAAAATTTAGATGCTCAGACGGCAGGACATGGCATTTTTGGGCTTGAAATTTCAAAAATTTTCTGGGGAGTTAATGCCTCCAGACCCCCCTATTCATTCGCGGTATGTCGGCCACACACGTGACCCACGGCCATTGCTATCCCCTTTAATAATAAGTAATGGATAAATTATTGTTAAAGGTGATCGATCTACAGTCCGTATGTAAACAAAGTCTTTGTTTACATTTTTGTGTCCAAAATATTGAGCATTATTGGACAACTATTTATATTTTCAAGCTTCTAGAGTATAATAAATGATCAAGAAATTTTCAAGCTTCTAGAGTATAATAAATGTGTCATAAAAAGTGGGCTCATTTGTACACATTTTTTCTGCATTTTTTCCTTCTTTTATTTCAAATACAAGTATAATTAGCATAAATTTTAGAGCAAATTTAGACGCTCATAAAGCAGGAAATGGTATTTGAAAGATTCAATTTTAAAACATTTTCTGGGGGAGTATGTCGGCCACACACCGTGGCCGTCGGTCATTGCAATCCCCCTCTAATATATTATCTAAAATCCCTTTTCAAAAAATACCCCCCACGGAAAAATCCTTAAAAAAGGCCCTGTTGTCCTGTATTTCGGTCTCGGAACTGTCGTATGTCGTCACGGTATAAGTTAACTGTGTAGTTCGTATATTTGCCTAGCCACATGTTGTGATTGAGGCTATGTGAGGATTGTAAGTTTATCACCTAGTACTATTTTAAGTAGATGCAGTTCGTGAGTTAGGTTTTGTGCATGCTCACAGGGTTTTGAAAGCAAACCATGCTGTGAAATATGTGAAGCCTATGGTTTGTGTCATGTATCTAACTATCTAGGTAGAATACCTAAAAGTAGATGTTGTACAAACTACAAAGTTGTGGTTTATAGAATCTGGCAGACCTCCCCCGCCCCCTGTCTCCTATTTCTGCCCTCCTCCCCCTCGCCCCTCCATTCCCTCCGTTCCCCGTTCCCTCACTTCCCGTTCTCCCATTCCCCGTCCCCCCATTCCCCGTTCCGGGTTTTAAAGATAGCCGGTTTCAGTCTATTTCCCGTTTTTCGACAGAGAAGACGATCTTTTTGCCTGTATTCAATCTACAAACACTAAAAACAAGTTTACTAGTCGTATTTTACTCGTATGTACTTGTGTTTTACTCGTATGTACTCGTGTTACTCGTATGTACTCGTATGTTACTCGTATGTTACTCGTATATACTCGTATGTTACTCGTATGTACTCGTGTGTTACTCGTATGTACTCGTATGTACCTGTGTGTTACTCGTATGTTACTCGTATGTACTCGTGTGGTGTTTTAGTCACGATCCGCTGAAAGAACAGCCAAACTAGTCCTGTATTCGAAAGCTTGTTGTTGACAGCCAAGATGTTCTGCCAACTTGCTTCGCCGGCAAAAGTCTTATTTTTAATATCAGGTCCTACCGGCGTTGTTTTCTGAGCTACATCGCCTTCTTCGTGGTATGATCGAGAATTTAATTGTTGCTGTTATTAGCCCGTTAGTCGTTAGAGTATATCCGCGTCCAGCAAGTTGAGACCTTGAGAAAGCTTGGCAGTCAAGCCGTGCACAGAACTGACTAATTAAATCTTTGTTTGCTGTTCGCCTGTTCGGTTAAATAGAGAAACTGACTCTTAATTATATTAAGTTTAATTAAAAAGCAAAATGCTCTGCGGACATGTTCATGAGAATATAATTTTTTTGTGTAACGAAATCTACAACACTTGTCAATCATATTGCATGTGTGTCTAAAAATAACATGTGGGCGTCTCACGGTCTAGACAGGTTTTGTGTCAGGCCCTATTTCAAATTAGGGCCTGAACTTCAGGTTACGGCTTTACGCGTGCTGTCTTCCTGGTTGTTCTACAAACAATAAAAGAAATCCTGGAAATAATTTAATTCCACCCGAATTAGAGGCTGCTTGATGTGTTAAAATGATTAAAGGTCCGTTTACACAACGCTTAATTTTTGGTACGGCACGGATAAAATTGGTACCCGTACCAAATTTATCCGTGCTCGGCCAGTCGGCCTTTGTAAATAGGTATAGTCCTCGCACGGATAAAAATGATACGGGTACCAAAATTGAGCATAGTGTAAACGGGCCTTTATGCCATTTATGTAAGTAATTTAGCCGTCCATTTATCATTGCAACAGTGTATAGACCACCAAATGCAACATCTAAATTTTTTTAGAACATTAGGTCAAAAGAACATTAGGTCAAAAGCTGACAATTAACACACACTATTAACTTGGTAGTTTTGCACTATAAGTCGATATATTATAGATAGACAATAAATAGGTGGACTTCTTGTAATTTTTTATGCATATACCATTTGATGTAAGTAGATTTTTATTTTACTGTACAAGTATGTTTTTCTATTTGTAATACTAAATTTCGATAAAATAAAAATGTACCTATAGCTATATGACAAGAATATTAATATATCAGTGCATCTTAGAGATTGTTACTTGGCACGATAATATTTCATTATTCCAAAGTCTGTTTCTACTTCACCTGCAGATACATCAGTGATTACTACTTTCGTTTAAAAAAGATAACGAAGTTTGGTTAAAACTCAGCATGAAGCTGGGCCGTACGCAGGGTTTTCCACCAGGAGGTACTAGGTAGTAATACCTATAGACTGATACTGTATAGGTAGCCAATGCATTATCAAAGTAATATCAGTTAGATGAATGCTTATATGCCCGCCCCATACTGAATCGTACATTCTGACTCACAAGATTATAAGCACCATTTGGCTTAATAATTTATAATAACATTAAAAATTTAGTAAGTTAATTTTCTCGGGGTAGGGGGAGGGGATGGCAGAGGGGATTGCCCCTGCTGCCGCCAGCTGCGTACGGCCCTGACATGAAGCTAAAATATCAACATGGGTTGGTTAAAAATTGTTTGCGTTTATAATGCAACTAACTAATTTACTAATTTTACGACTGTTGGTTTTGACATCGTCTCGGTTATTTAAAAGTCTTTCTAGGTTTCTCTAGGCTTGCCAATACTCTTTGTTGTTCCAGTATTCCTATCTCCATCTATAATCTCGACTCGGATTTCTATTATGCATTCTGCTGTTATTCCTATCGTCTCTTTCTCTGTAATTTGCAGGTTCCTCGTAACTTCCATCGTAGTGTGGATGACGATATCTTCCAGCATCCCGATGATCTACTCGTCTCCGACGATCAACTTCATGTCTCCTTTCTTCCCTATGAAACGTGCCGTCTTTCCTAGGATAGCTATCAAATCGTGAGTCATTACTAAGATCGGTTTCGTACCTGTGCCTCTCGTCGTGGCTTGGAAACTTATCTTGATCCGTGTACGAATCTCTCTCGTATTTCAAATTACCCCTTTCACTATTTTGATATCTCCCAGTGTCTCCTGCAAAACGGCGGCCATAAAACCTGTCGAAGAAGACAGATAATATTTAGAGTACACATCACCAAAAACAGATTAGTTTTACCATTGATGACTGCACATAATGTCGCTGTTCAAATATCAAAATAGTTTTTGATTTTACATGCATTTCTTTCAGTGCTTTTTTAGCATTTAGACCGCTCTTCTCCCGGTCGATCCGAGCCGAAGACACTGTCAGGTTGGGAGTATGGCTGCATGGGGCGGTACGACTGTCAAATAATAACGCAGGTGTCCTAAGGTGAGCTCAATGAGAACGGAAATCTCATGTAGAACAAAAGGGTATAAGCTCATTTGATTTTTAGTTGGCATCGCTTAATATACATGTAGGAAACAGTTATACCACGACAAAAGAAGACTTTGTAGCAATCCATGAGTAGTCATCTAAATAGTGATGTAAATCTAACATTTTCTAGTAGTGGGCTGCAGTTGGTGTCAGTTCGGTGTACATGCGTTTCTTAATATTTTACCAGATTTAATAAATTAATTTACTTGTGGAAAATTTGTTGTACGCCATGTATTACAGTATTGCAGGGGGGAATATTGATATTATAAAGTCAATACTATTTCCCGAGCCAAAGGCGCGAAGGGCCGTTCTGGGCGTAAGCCCGGGCCGAGGGTACTAACTCCGCTCTCGTCTATTCACACCCGGGAAAAGCAAAGCATTACGAAGTCTAAATTTGATTTACTATGGGAAAGTGATTTCCCATTTCCCAGGATTTACTATGGGGGAATCGGACAAGTTTCCCGTGAATGTTTGATGTTTATGAATTTTGTTGCTTTAATTTATGAGGTAAAATCAAATTTTGGCAAAATTTTGTTAGCAGCTACCTTACATACCTGTCGTCATCATAATTCACTTCATCATAACTCCAGCAATCCTGATGTTCGACATCACGATCGTTAAACCTCTCCCTATATCTACGTTTGCCACCTGTAGGCCCACGCGGTTCTGGTATTTCAGGTCTGAACGGCGCATGGGTGTCTCGACGCTGCTGATACCCGCCACGATAATCACGTTTCCGGTATCCATCGGGTTGATACTCATCATCACTGGGTGGAGATGTTTCAATTAAATGCTCGATATCTTGCTCTGACAATCTAAAAACCAAACCGAGTAATTATAACATACGTCAATATATTACCATAGCATGTCTAGGGATTGGCTGCTATCCAAATCGTTTCACCTTTCTATGTATTGGCAGAACGCAGAAGGTATACTGTAACATACGTTTTGGGCTTTCGCTGTTGTAGATCTTCCAGATAGTTTTCTCTTTCCATCTTATGTCCTCTGGCTTTATTAAAAACTAAACGAAATAGTCGCTATTATTAAAATACTACAATAACGAACTCAAATCCAATAATTTCTAAGAAATGGGTCCAAAAATATGAATGATTAAGAAATGGGTCCAAAAATATGAAAGATGCACCAGATGAGATAAATAGGGAAGAAAATACCACTATTTTAAAGATACTAGTTCGTGAATAAAACTTTAATCCTTGATTGTACTTATCACATTAGCGTTACGCCGAACCATGCGCGTAAGGGTGTGGGCACGTGGGAGGGCAGAAATTCCGCTCGGCTATTTACATCAAAACAACAGTGCGAAGTCTTAAGTTTGGTAGTGCTCGCGGGCGCGTAGCTATGTTGCCTGGATGGTAACCCAACTGACTGTCAGGGGTACAGTACTGCCAAGAAATAACTTATCAAACACCGCGTCCAAGACGCGGGTATCTTGCGTCCACTGTGCGTCCACGGGCACGTTCGTCCTGCGGGCGCCGTGCGTCCGTTGTGCGTCCACCGTGCGTCTGCGGGCGTTTGAGGGTGCGTCCACTGTGCGGTCGCCATGCGCCCGCTTTGCGTTTGCGGGCGAGGACGCAGCTGAGAAAGAGTTATCTTCGTAGATCGTCGGAAATGATCACGTTTCGCTTTTCATAACGAAACCTGGGCGTCGGAAAATAATTCATGCTAACGATTTCACTCTACGTTTTTATACACTCTTTAGCGGGGGGAATATTTTCCTCATCTTGCCTTTCTCGCGTCGCGTCCAATCTCGTTCCCAGAGTATGCCTGTTCGCGGGTTAGGTTGTGGCATGACTCTGGGGAAATCGAATTTTTTTATCCAAAATGAGATAAATGGCGCATGCGCTTTTATTGCTTTTGTTTATTCCGCTTACTAAATTCGCGCGGGCACACGCTCACAATCGATATTGTTTTAAACAAAGATTCTCATCAGAATATAGTGTACAAAATGGTTTTTTATACGTTTAAAGATGCTTTAAATCGTACTACTATTAAATTATACTCAATGGCAAATACTGAAAGAGCTATGAAAGCTGTTCTAGCGAAAAGAGGGCTTGAATATTCGTTAAAAGACGAGACATTCAATTAAATTTTATGTATCTCGGCCATTGTAAAAGGATGAAGATGTTTTGGTTGTTTTGCCAACAGGTTATGGGCATATTATGGCAAATATTAAAATATTTCAGCTGCTACCTGACGTGTACGACATGTTACTTGGCGTAACTAATTCTATCGTGATAGTCATATCTCCACATGAATGACCACTTGATTTCTGCATGCATGATAGTATGTCAAAGTATGATTATGATACAAGGGTGACAAGGCAATTCTGTGCTACACTATACTATATTTGGTGATGGCAGCGATATCAAATTACCATTGGATCCACATGAGAACCCAATGTATAAGCTGTTCTATATCCACCCTGAAATGTGTGTCTATGACAAGAAAATACAAGCTTTTTTCAACTGTATACTGTAAACCTCTGAATATAATGCTCACCTCATTCCAAATATATGCCCCCCCCCCTCAAATATAAGCCCCCTGAATATAAGTCCCCTGAATATAATCCCAGTATGTTATTTAACATTGACATTGTCTTTTAATATAGCAGAGAACGAATATTTAAAACACTGTCATTGTCTTTATAGCTTACTATGTTAATCGAAGTGTGTTATTAATACATGTTTATTTTCCTGTTTATGACTGACTTGTTTATTACTAACACAATTGATTGTCCATGTATAAGGCCCCCGTGCATATAAGCCCCCCCCCTAAGCCCACCAAAAATCGCTTACAAAAGAATATAAGCCCAGGGCTTATAGCCAGAGGTTTACGGTATTATTTATCACATATTTTAGCAATAAACACATTTTTTATATTACATTAACATATATACATGGAGCACATATAAAGTCTTTAAAATTTAAATGACAGTACATTGTGTTTGTAATTATAATTACTATAATTACTTGTGTTGAAAGTAAATGAAGTGAACAAATCCATATATATTTGTTGAAAATTTGTTGCAGTGGGTATCTTCCATTTGTTTTTCATGCTTCACACTGTGTATCTTTGAACATTTAATCAGAAACTAATTATAGGCAAGGATATACCGGGTGGCGCAAAAAAAAGTATAACTGTTTGATTACATATAGCTCAAAGACCATAAGCAGTAGAACCCAAAATCGAGTTTCATTGCATCCAGCGATGTCTAACTTAAATTTTGGTATATTCGACAGGTATTTTCGTCCAAGATTGACTGAGATATGAGTGTTTAAACTTTTGTTAGCAAATTTGAAACGGTCACAAATTAGCTAAAAACGGCCTATTAAACTGATTTTTAGCTAATTTGTGACCGTTTCAAAATTGTTAACAAAAGTTTAAACTCTTATATCTCAGTTAATCTTGGACGAATATCCCTGTCAAATATACCAAAATTTAAGTTAGATATCGCTGGATGCAATTAAACTCGATTTATGGTTCTACTGCTTATTGTTTCTGAGTTACAAGTAATCAAACAGTTGTACTTTTTTTTGCGCCACCCGGTATTTACTAGCTCATTACTCCATACTACCAGGTACATAACATATGCAAATTATACATCAACCTTGCAATCCATGCTTTAACCCCTGCAGTTGCCCCCTCTCCTGCAGATGTTTGGGAAGGGAGAGGAAGGAATGCAGGCACTGTAATTTCTATATTTAGCCCCCTTCTCTTCAAGCCCCTCTCCAATAACCTCCCCCCCCTCATTTGGATACAAAAATAAACAAGCCCCCCCCTCATTTAGATACAAAAATAAATAAGCCCCCCTCCTCTTTTAACCATGCAGTCCCCATTCAATTAATTCTTAAAATCATGAAATATATTGCATTTCTGTAGTATTTTAATAAAACAGTACAACTGTAACTCTGAATATGGACATTTTTTAATTAATGGTAACCAGACTTATTGCATATATTTAGAACAAGTGCCCCCTCAATGATGCTTAGGAAACAATAATATCCAGGAGTCTTGATACAGAAATTAAAGTTGTTATTTATATATAATTGGATTAATTGCCAATATATTCACATAGTATAATAGTTTGGAAATGGAATCAATACTTGTATATTTTTAGCAAATGAGCATTGTTATTGATCAACAATAACTCTTATTGCTATAAACAACATTGTTTCACATAGCAACAGACAAGGAAACATCTGTATTTAAATTCACTACTTATTTTTTATCCAGACACAAATTGATGAAAAAATTGTTTCGGGTTTGGCTTAGTTATAGCCTTACATTGGGCTATTCCATTTAATATCCCCCCCCCTGTCGAGGATCCCTGGAATTCTTCAGGGGTAAAGGGTCAAAAGCTTGGAATTCTTCAGCGGTAAAGTATTTTGAGCTTGGAATTCTTCAGGGGTAAAGTGTTTCGAGTTTGGAATTCATCTGGGGTAAAGGTTTTGAGCTTGGAATTCTTCAGGGGTAAAAGGTTTTGAGTTTGGAATTCTTCAAGGGTATAACCATGAAAAACATGTATCCTCGACAGGGGGTGTACCGATATTAAATGGAATAGCCCATCATGCTGTCAAGTGGCAATCATTTACAAAGCAAGTCTATAACCAAATGTTTTACAACCTGAGGAACTTCTTAAATCAATTATTCTATAATTTATACAGATGCTACAAAAACACCTGGCATCTTAAATTTATATAGATAACTCCATTTACAAAAGCACAAAGACCACAGACTACAACATGTTGAGTGTTGACCATAATGTACCGTATTGTTTAAAGCTTCAAGTTTTTAACACAAGCAAAAGCTGTCACTCCAAAGTCCTGGCAACAATATGTCAATTTAACAAAACAACGACAACGTGTGCGATGATTTCATTTCGCCAATTCTTTCATAGTTATAATGAATATACTTATACTGTACATCGATAAAAAGTCATTTATAAATACCATGCCATTTTGTAAGTATATACCCAAAGTCCCAATACTTTTTCATAGGATTAATATTATACTGCTTCGATTTATATTGTTTGATTTCGCATTCCAAATTTGATAAACATTTGATAATTCTCTCTTCGCGTATTTTCACGCGTAATTCTCGCAAAAAACACGTATTAATTGTGTCGGCAGTATTGATGATCACGGCAGCCAATCAAATAACGATTTCGATTCGATTTCCCCAGGGCATCAACTATTTCGCTGACCTCAGAATGACATTTCGTCAAAACTTTTTTCTTTAAGATTGGTTTAGAAACAAATTTGGCATAGGGTTAGGTTAGTTCTATGGGTTAGTATTAGGGTTAGAGTTGATGTTTGGAGTACGGTTAGTGTTAGTAAAACCGTTGCTTTGTTGCGTTTTGTCACTCCGAGGCCAGCGAAATAATCTCTTCCTTTCCCCAGAGTCATGCCACAACCTAACCCGCGAACAGGCATACTCTGGGAACGAGATTGCGTCGCGTCTAGCTCAAGCTGGGTTTCAAAATCATTCAAGACAGTAGGATCATCTGATTCATCTCGATTCACGAATGAAAAAAATCAATTCATTTATTATGATACTGTAATGTCTGTATATGTATTAATGATTTACAATGCTCAAATATAGACAATAGCATCATGTAGTTCTCATGTTTTTACTAAACGTTATTACGGACAATGTTTAAGCGAATAAAGCGATAAAAGTGTAATAACACTATTTATAGTTCTAATATTAAACTTACCGAGAAGTTTCAGAATTTGTGCTTCGTAAAGTTCCTTTTCGTAGTCGACCTCTACTTAAAACCAACATTACATACGTTTTGGTTGACGTGTAAGCGATAGATAGCTCATTGTATTGGTCTGATAGTAATGCGGGTCGAGTGATACTGTATTAGTCTGAGCTCTTCACTTCGACTTTAGCGAATATCGAATGTGGAAGCAGCTTTGATTTATACTGCAACTTTGAAAATCAGGCGATGAGTCACAGTCATTGCAACAAAAAGGCTGTTTCCTGGAGCCGGTTGTTCAAAGCTGGGTTAGCTTAACCCTAGGTTAACTTAAAATTCAAAGCAAACTTTCCAAGAGCTTGTTTGTAAATTTGGAAATATTTCTTCAGAGATGTTATCCGAATCAGTAGGAGCTTTTCTCTCTGAAGTTTTGAAATAAACAGACCGGCAGAAATACGTCAACTAAAACAGCAGGTTAAATTTTAACCGAAGGTTAGCGCTAACCCAGCTTTGAACAACCGGCCCCAGGACTTATAAAGGTATTCCACAGCCTAGTACCAGTCGTTCTGAAGCAAGCGCGAGAAAACGTGGATGTAGTACGAGACTGGGACCTAGGTGTGACGTCACCGCTAAAGGTGCTTCAGAACGCCTAGCAGATTTCAGTATTTTTAATATGGCGGAAAATTTATATATACAAATAACCTTGTATAAATACGACAATGTTCGTTGATCATGTTCAATGTCTCCATAACCAAATTCAAACTATATTAAAAATGTACTCAATTAAAAAATATATACAAATTTACGATACCGAGTCTGAGCAATGATCGTATAATCGTTGATGATATTTATATACTCGCAAGTTGTGATCAACACTAGACCATGATACTGGTATACACAATTACGCTTCTGGTTGACAGTTTTAAGTAGCTGAGGAGATTGGAAATATTTGCCTGACATGACTGTGTTGTCAAAACATTTTTAGTCGGAGACTCGGCATAATTTTCAAGCTTCTAGATATCATTTAATATGGCTTTATATTTTAGTAAACACAAGTCATATTTAGCCCGTTATTCCATTCTGACTGTATGGTAGCGAAACGTAGCCTATTTCATTGTTCCGGCAGCATTAGAGCAGAACTAATGACTTAATTATATAAACGCAAAGGAAATTTCCATAACATTTTCTATTTACAAATGCGGTATGCTTTGTAACCAGGCCAGGGACCACTTTTTTGAAATCAGGGACCATTTTACCGAAATCTGCTAGGCTCTCTCGCTGAAGCGTTCCGCACAGCACACCCAGGCATAAAACTTTTAAGACTCATTTAAATATATCAAAGCAGCGAATAGAGAGAGAGCCTGGGACTAGGCTGGGTATTCCATTAAGGGATTAAGACCGTACGTGGGCGATGTATGCAAATGTGTATCAGTGACATATCACCATGTGCATTTAATTTGTTTTGAAGTTATAAAGCTATATAGTGGCTCGAGTCGTAGTATATTTTATATGAAAGATCAAATGCACTATGTATACACTGTATGTTGTTATGACCATCTTCATTTTATAATTATTATATACTGATGAGTTACGGAGACATAACATTACTCAAATACAGAATTGCATATCAATTAATCGGTAATCTTCTACGGAGGTACAGTAAGTCATAAATTGGATAGCAAATTAACTTGTTGTGAGATATATAGTACTTGTTGTAGTCGCGATCTCACTTGGTTCATATGTGTTTATATTATACTTACATAGTTTATGTCCATAAATATTAGTTTATGTCTGCAAATTGTTTATGTCTGCAAATGTTATATAGTTCGTTTTTCCGATTATGTTAAGACTGCGTCCAAGCGGACGCGGGCGTTCTGGAGGCAGGACGCGGGCAGAGCAGACGCAAGACGCGGGCGTCGTGGAGGCCGGACGCGGGCGCTCTGGAGGCAGGGCGCGGGCAGAGTGGACGCAAGACGCGGGCGCTCTGGAGGCAGGACGCGGGGTTAAGTTATTTCTTGGCAGTACTGTAGGTGGAAACTTTAATGTGGGATGGCCAAACAAAAGGATATCATTTCACACATACGCAAAACATGCAGTTTGTACATAGTGGTGTTTTAGTAGTTTACTATCACCTTCAATAGCTTCTTGTGGCGAGTGTCCTCTACATTCAATCAAATATCTAATGGAAAAGATATGCAAAAATAGTAAACTCAATCCAAAAATTAAAAGTACGACTTACCCCAAATACGATTTTTTGTTGTAGGTGGTACTATGTGGGTCATCTAAGAAGAAATGTAACATATTTTTATAGTAAAAAAACCTCATCTTGATCAACTTTTTCACTGTCAAAGTTTCTAGACATGATGTCATTAGATGAATTGCAAATTAGTTTTCCTTTGTTTTTTGCTACAAAAATCATTCTAATGACATCATATCCGGAATCTTTGACAGTGAAAATATTTATAAAGATGAGGTTTTTAACTATAGATTTATTACATTTCTTCGTAGAATGACCCAAATATTACACATGAAAAAGGATCATATATTTGGCATAGTGGTTCTTTAAATAATAATAACAAATTGGTCTTAATTTCGTACTCCGAGCCCGTGATTAGAACTCTGATCGGCTCTGGGTAACGGTTGAATTTAGGTTCTCTCATGACCTTATTTGGTAAAAACACGTCATTGTCACATAGCAAGTTGTAATCATGCATAGCTAAGTTCTCTCTTATCGAAACAGTGAGCTTTATTAAACTTCTATAATTTATATTCTCGTACTCTGTTGAGCTTCGTTATTAGCATAATACTGTACTTACCTACACACAATATACCCAGCACGGTTTAGACCATGGGTACAATGAACTCCCACAACGGATGCTAGATGAATTAGCGAGAATAAAAATGTAATCTAATCAAAAGTAGAAATATGTACAGTATAAAGCACGGCTTAAGTACTGTGCTATTAATGTTCTGTATGAGTTGAGACAGAATATCGAGAAACTTGCCATGCAGTCGTCAAGGAAGAAAGTTTATGTCTGATCACCTTGCTAAGGTGAAAATTGCAGCTGAGGAACTAAGTCTTGCAATTTTGTATTGTCATGTGGTATACTGGATGAAAAACGATGACTGAGTTGGATTTTGTGTTTTGTTCCACCAGATTTTAAGTCACACAAGCGTTGTAGCTTTTCTTTGTGAAAATAATCATGAAGTGAGACGAATAAACTATACCTCACCCTCGATAACTACGCAGAGATGAATAACAACTTAGTCACCGACCTTGAGGTAACTAACAGCTGTACAAGCACAGGCGGAAAGATTTACATACCAGAATTTGGGAATTTCTTAAAAAATGTCAATAGAGTCGCTTTAAATCTAAAACAAAGTAAAGCGAATAAGACAAATCTAAACTAAAGATAACGCTTACAATTAACTTGTATGTCGTTCACAAAAAATATAATGAGGTCGCCAAGGTTTTAATATATCAAGGAACCGCCCCCATGCACTCTGAGATGATTCACGCCCTGCAGGCGCTGGATCTAAAAAGCAACAATCTCACAAGCAGGATCGTTGCTCGTTAGCTAGCATATATACAACCAATTGGGGGCAGTACTCTACTTGGAGAAGAATAGAAGCAAAATTAAGAAATTTCTTGTGTGCACTGAAAAACAATGATGGTTCACACAAAGAAATTTTTAGTGACTAAGCCTTCAGGTCCTCTGGTCTTCAAACCGCCATGGCCTAGGTCATTGCGTAACTATCGTGCCGAGTAGAACGAGTGAGGTGACGCAGTTTCAAGTGAAGTTTGTTCCACAGAGATGGTCACAGTGATGTGACAGACGTGCAAGCGTCGAACGGAGACATGTTGACACAATAAAGTGTAATTAAACGTACTGATAATGTAAGCTGCATAAAAGTCTGCCTTTCTTGTAGTTTTGGTAGGAACTATAATAGCGGGATCAGTTAAGCCATTATTTTGGGATCACAACAACCGAAACTGATCCAACTACAACAACAAAACATATCTCGCAAATTTTGGCATATACGTTTGTCGAAATATCTGATCACAAAATAACTAAAGATTATATTGTTTGTGATGTTATTCTGAGTGTGCATCCACACCGGGCAAGCTGAAAGGTTTGCCTGACCACGGTGCGAATCGAACCTGCGACCTTTGGGATAGTAGACCAATGCTCTACCAACTGAGCCACGGAGGTCAAGTCGGTTCAAGTTGGTGATATTTCGGAACAGGAATCTAGTTCCTTCAATATCAATGTATTCTAAGATATGATGATTTCTGTGTCTGTTGGTATTATGTATTCAGGTGAATATGTTGTTTCTGATGTTACTCTGAGTGTGCATCCACACCGGGCGAGCTGATGTTAGTATGGGCAAGATGAAATCATCATATCTTAGAATACATTGATATCGAAGGAACTAGATTCTGTTCCGAAATATCACCAACTTAAACCGACGTGACCTCGTGGCTCAGTTGGTAGAGCATTGGACTAGTATCCCAAAGATTACGGGTTCGATTCCAACCGTGGTCAGGCAAACTTTTCAGCTTGCCCAGCGTGGATGCACACTCACAGTAACATCACAAACAACATATTCATCTGAGTACATAACACCAACACACACAGAAATCATAAAAATTATCTGCATGTTATATCGTGATTGAAGTGGTTAACATTCCTGTAATCTATACACTCTAGCCTGCGCGCAGTCTCTCGTGTGCGGCTGCCCGCAGGCTGCTTGGCTTATACCATGAGAGGTAGTAGTGTACAGGACTTGTTAACTTCTGCGTAGTTTACTCTTCACCAAAACAGAATTATATACTGTATACTGTACTTGTGAACGACTTTTTCTGGTGGTACAATCTTTCCTTCACATTTGATTTTTTTGTATTCTATTTCACGCTTTGTAAACTCCTAGGAAAGTAAACAAAAACAGTTCACAAAAAGAAAATTACGGGATAATGTAGAATTACACGAAAATAAATTCACCTGAAATTTCTTGTCAGTGCCAGTGCATGCATGTTAATACATTGCAGTCACGATGATAAGATTTTTATATATAGTCGTACCTGACTGGTACTATATAATGACTATTGCCTCGTACTTGAGCTGGTACAAACTTAAGACTGAAGGTGCACTCCTTGAAATGATGCATGTACATAAAAGTATCCAGTAACCTGCAACTACATGTTAGAACGAGAAGGACGACAATTGCATACACAAACACTAGAATTGGCTCCCACATTCGTTAGTCCCATCAGTTCAGTCACGTAATAATATTTATAATATAGCATTTGTATGCTGCTGTTGTTAATCTTGTTGTCAAAATTTTTATGTTGTGTTCAGTCACGTAATAATATTTATTATATAAACATAAGTGTTATATAGAAATTTTGGCCACTGAGAAAAATCGTATTTAAACACACGTAAAAAATACGATATTTTTACGTGTGAAAATATCATTTGTTGTAAAACGCATTGCCACGGACGTTTTATTGTTATTCACTGAATTTTGTTTATATAATAGACAGAAAAATACATGGGTGCTTGGAAATACCAGATTTATTTCTCGTGTTGAACATGATATCTCACTCGTTCGCTGCGCTCACTCGTGAGATATCATGTTCAACACTCGAAATAAATCTGGTATTTCCAAGCACCCATGTATTATTCTCTATTTATAATAGCATTTGTAAATTCTGAACGCTGATTGGCTATAAGAGCCGTGTTGATATAACTCAATGTCAACACGGAAACGTCGGAAAATTTCTTTCTTTATATTTCTTTGTGCTATATTATAAAACAAATATAAAACATTTTTTCCCGTATTGATATATAGTTATATCAACACTCGTGGAAATTGGGACAATTTCTCGTTTTCCCAATTTCCATTCGTGTTGATATAACTGTATATCAACACGGAAAATGTTTCATATTTGTTAAATATTTTGCATCTTAGAATTCATTAAAGTGAATGTGGGCTAATGGTCGGTCGCAAGCATGCTATTCTCAATCAATAATACTTTAATTATATATTATTATGGCAGACTTTGTTGTTCCGTTTTTCGTGTTGTAATGTGATGTTGTGTAGTTTGTAATTAGTAGTGAATCTTATTTCCGCCATACTGGTCTTAAGAGCGGTTGTCTGTAATAGTCAGGTAAGACGTGTAAAATGAGAAAATTCAAAATCTTTCAAACTTTGTCAGAATATAGGCCTATATGAAGTATTAATGTTGTGAAAGTTTTATTTCGATCGGATAAATATTGAAGGAGAGAGACGTCGAAATTGGTTTTCCCAGGCCACTTTCGATTTTTAGAGGTCATTTTACGGCACTACCAAAATCGCTCTATTTTGCACGTTAGTGGGAATATTTCACAAAATATGATTTCGTTTTACAAATTAGAGATATTTATTGATTAGCAGACGAAATTTAGAGACATTTCTGTAAAAAGTGAATATTTTACAGATTTTTTTAATGTTTTTTATTTTCGAACCTCTTTATTATATGCCATATTAGGCTGCAAATATCTCCATTGTTACATCGATTCAGACAAAATATTCATAACCAGATCAAAGAAATATGTTTTCCCTTGCTATTGATCAAATAAAATTTTTGGGCAACTTAAAATTGAATTTTTAACGAATTTTTTCGTAACCCCTATTTGACCGGAATAACCGTATGTTAATATAATCAGCGTCGAGTCATGTAGTTCAATAAATAACCAAAGAGCTCGTCAAAAGCGTTTATTTCTTCGAGTAAACAAGCCTAGGCCTATAAAACTACCTTAGCTAAAGCTGTACGATTGGCTGAAAGCATTTAGGTTTAAATCACACTGTTTACAGTCGCTTATTGTTCAGCTAATGCCCGATACTCGATGCCGCTGATTTGGCAGATTTGGTTTCAATTATATTTTATCAGGGATATGCCGCGATAAGTATAGCGAGTATATTTTCTCTCCCCCTCCCATAAACTCGTGTTCTCACATAAATATAGTGCACACGTTTTTTGTAAAAAACATAGGCCATTTGCAAGGTCATACGATGCAAACGTCGCATTGTTTCAGGACGTTTTTTTAGTCGTATTTCCGGTTGGGATAGCTCACGCGATTGTCTGAACAAAAATATAGACTAGCCATACCTTTCGCCGAAAATAACTTCGACCCCTTCAAACATATCGTCTTTGTAATAGTCTTGTTCGAATCCCCATCAAAAACACTATTTAGATTGTTATTTGCAAGCCTGTATCTTCAAATTTGCATCTTTTATCACGGTATTTCCATTTCTTGTCCGGCTGTGAGCTCGAGGCTCGAAGTAATTTGATAGTATACGATCGCATTTGACTTTCAAACTCCCATAAATCGCTACAATGTTAATAATGACTATTGATTATTGTTAATAATTAGTTGATCTTTTATTTCTTAATCGAATGGTGGTATTTCTGTCTTCATAGGCATAGCATGTACTGATCCGAAGATATGAAATTTCTAGCCGTCAACCTCTCGAGGACGACCTCGCAAGGAGTTTTAATTTAATTAATTAACTGCCCACGTATTGAAATGAATTCCGTCTTTGTGGATAAAAATTAG
Source organism: Paramuricea clavata (assembly GCA_902702795.2). NCBI lineage: Eukaryota > Metazoa > Cnidaria > Anthozoa > Malacalcyonacea > Plexauridae > Paramuricea > Paramuricea clavata. The sequence continues at coordinate 18,924 of CACRXK020001516.1, forward strand.
TTATAAATAATCTCTCCTGTATGTGTTAAATGCTACATGTAGGGATTTCCCCCGGTTAAAAAATTCGGCCCCCTTCCTTTTCGGGGGCCCCCTCAAAATGTTTTCTGGTAAAGCAAAAATGTTACAGTAAAATGTAAAGGGTGGTAGGGGGGTGGGTGGGTGGGGCGACGTTTTTTTGGGAAAAACGTTCCAAAAATTATTTTTGCGATAATGGGGGGTTCAAAATACTTTTCAGACCTTTTTCGACCTCAATTTTAGAACACGTTGCGCAATTCCAGCATTCCGGGACCCCCTCTGGGAAAGTTGGGCCCCCTTTCAAGTTGACTTTTTTGGCCTGAGAACTGCCTGAGTGTTCTAGATGTATCATCCAGAAATGGTTGGATAAATGTAATTGAAATTGGACCAAAAGTATATGTCAGATAACGCGTAACCACAAACGGCCATACAAAAGAGAAGAAATATACCGGGGGAAATCCCTACATGTAGCTTAACACAAACAGGAGAGATTATTTATAACTCATTAATTTTTTCCACGAAGACGGAATTCATTTTGTAAACCAACTATTTATTTCATGGATAACTCACACGTACACGTTGTCTTTATCTTCTTGCTGTTTTAAAAGTGATGGCCAGTTAATAAGTAACAGTGCGTAGAAGTTTGGTCTGAAGTTTGACCAAAGTTATTGAGCAACAACAAAATAATCAAATATACAAGACATACAACTGTAGTAAATATTACCAAATCATAAATCAACAGCGGGTCTTTTTTAAAAATAGAAAAGACACCTTTTGGCATGACATCACGGTGAAAGAATCCAGCTTTAATATTAATTAAATTAACTACTGTAAGTAAACGAATTACAATTTCAACGTAAAATGACCGATGTTTTTGACAAAAAGCGCGTGCACTATTTATGTTCGAAAAGTTATAAGCACGACGAGTCGTGAAAGAACAGATGTTTATGGGAAGGGGAGAGAAAATACACTTGCTATACTTATTGCGGCATATCCCCGATAAAATATAATTAAAACCAAATCCGCCAAATCAGCGGCGCCGGCTATACAATATATTATAGGCATTACCTGAACAATAAGCGACTGTAAACAGTGTGATTTATACCTAAATGCTTTCTGCCAATCGTACAGCTTTAGCTAAGGTAGTTTTATTGGCCTAGCCTTGTTTACTCGAAGAAGTAAAGGCTTTTGACGAGCTCTTTGGTTATTTATAGAACTACATGACTCGACGTTGATTACATAACATACGGTTATTCGGGTCAAATAGGGGTTACGAAAAAATTCGTCAAAAATTCAATTCTACGTTGCCCCAAAATTTTATTTGATCAATAGCAAGCAAAAACATATTTCTTTGACCTGGTTATGAATTTTTTGTCTGAATCGATGTAACAATGGAGATATTCGCTGCCTAATATGACATATAATAAAGAGGTTCAAAAATAAAAAACATTAAGAAAATCTGTAAAATATTCACTTTTTACAGAAATGTCTCTAAATTTCGTCTGCTACTCAATAAATAACTCTAATTTATCAAACGAAATTATATTTCGTGAAATATTCCCATTAACGTGCAAAATAGAGCGATTTTGGTAGTGCCGTAAAATGACTTCTAAAAACCGAAAGTGGCCTGGGAAAACCAATTTCGACGTCTCTCTCCTTCAATATTTATCCGATCGAAATAAAACTTTCACAACATTAATACTTCATATAGGCCTACATTCTGACAAAGTTTGAAAGATTTTGAATTTTTTCATTTTACACGTCTTACCTGACTATTACAGACAACCGCTCTTAAATGCGTTGGTATTATTTTTGTATTTTGTTTACATCATGTTCTCTGAGATTTATAAACAGGTTTTTTTGTCTAGCCAATCACATCACTTCATGCATGTGACTGCTAATTATAACTAACCAATCATGCGCTTAGTGCAAATTTTGTACTAAAGGAAGAGAAATTTGTATCGCGTTCCACCAGAGGTTCTCTTCGCCTCGCGTAAAATAAATACGAGCGGGAATAAGGCGAAAGATACAGAACCTCTGACAACCAGGGTACTAGAGCTATAACATTTTATAGAAACAGCTATAACATTTTATAAGGACAGCTATATATCGAACATCTACATACGCTAGGTCGTACTTGGTAAGATCGAGACGAGTTTGGAATAAGCTACCAAACGAAATGCGCAGGAAGTCCATCTCTTTGGCTACGTTTAAAACTTTGCTTAAACAATATTACAGTAACGCTCTGAACTTGTGTTATGACACTGAAGATGGGAGGACATGGAAGACAGTTTGCGTTAAGTGTAATACTGCCCGTAACCTCTTGCCCGCTCTTTCTTGTTGTTTTTAATGTTTTTGTTGAATACGTTTGTCTTAATGTTTGTTGTATGCCTGTCAGTTGTATAATTGTTGTTTTGTCCAATGTCCATACACTTATTGTGTTGTATTTCTGTATCTAAACCATGTGTACGCGGTGGCGCTTCAGACGGTCTTTGTGTTGTTTACTATAGCTGTTTACTGTTTAAATGGAGTTGAAAAAGTCTAACTTATATCAGCACAAAGGTCTCTGCAACGTTTCCGGCCGCACATGGTCTTTATATGTTTATATAGATCTATTTATCATGTAATGGTTCCGCAGTAATTGGCCTAAGCTGTTGCGGTTTCCAGTCGCTAATTTAAGGCAAAGTGTTAATAAATTTTGATTTTTTTAGATATTAATGAATGCTCTGGAACAAAATTCACTTGTCACCCAAATGCAGCATGCATCAATACTAAAGGCTCATACATTTGTCAATGTAAAGATGGATACGAGGGAGTTGGAAAAACGAACTGCACAGGTATGAAGTTTTTTACAAAAACAAGATACCTTTTCCTTTCAGTCAATCATAAACGACAAAAAATAGTGACACTCAACCTACATAACATGCTATAGCATCATTAATCTCTATTGCTGTCACGTTTTAGGAAAAGTTACTATTTTTAAACACTCGTAATTTTTTATTTTCTTGTATTTTTTTTCTGGACAAAATTAGCAAATTTAAGCATGAAATACAATGTGTTTATATTGTTACGTAATGTGTCCATTGTTTCGTTTTGTTTTTGTCGTTTGATCATCTCTTGTAAAGTATAGGTCTCTAATATACTATAATATTGTAGTTATTTAATGTTGTCATAATGTATGCATGTAACCTTTTGTAGCATAGAATAGCCACAACGTGGAAATGCTATTAAATCATTATTATTATTATTTATTATTATTATTATTATTATTTTAAACTTAATCCGAATCCAAACCCTAACATTAAACCTAATCATAAACTTAATCTTAACCACTACTCAAATCCTAACTCCCATAATCCAGACCATATTCGTAACCCTATAAAATTCTAAAAATAGTAACTGTTCGTAAGCTGTGCCTCATATGCATATTAACCTCCTAACCAACAGTTACGATCACTTATTCAACTAACTCGTATTTTAACAAATGCAGCAGTCACGGCTAAAGCCACAATATTTTTATAATTTTAGACACTGACGAGTGCTCTAAGGAAAATTTCACTTGTCATCCAAATGCAACTTGCCTCAATACTCAAGGATCATACTACTGTCAATGTAAAGACGGATATAAGGGGTTTGGGAAAAACAACTGCACAGGTATAAAGTTCTTGTTAAAACACAACACATTTTTCAGTCAATCACGAACGAAAAAAAATCAACTTACGTACATTATAGGGTATAGCATCAACCTCCTAACCAACAGTTACGGTCACTTATTCAACTAACTCGCATTTTAACACATGCAGCAGTCACGGGTAGTGCCATAATATTTTTATTATTTCAGACATTGATGAATGCATTAAAAGAAACTTTACTTGTCATTCAAATGCAACTTGCCTCAATACTCAAGGCTCATACATCTGTCAATGTAAAGACGGATACGAAAGCTTTGGAAGAAAGAACTGCACAGGTACAAAGTCTTTTATCAAACAAAATGCCTCTTTCTTTCATTCAATCATAAACGACAAAAAATAGCGAAATTCAACCTACATTACAGGCATTAACCTTTATGCTTGCCACGTTTTAGGAACAGCTGCCACTTTTAGAATTTTGTAATTTTCTATATTTTGTATTTTGAATTTAACCCTAACACAAACCTTAACCCTAAACTTAATCCTAAACTTAACTATAACTCTTATTCTAATCCTGATACTAATCCTCATCTTACTCTTTATCCTAACCCTAATTCGAACCTTATATAATCCAAACCTTATTCCTAATCCTAAAAGTCTAAAAATAGTAACTTCTACTAAATTGTGCCTCATATGAATATTAACCTCCCATAACCAACAGTTACCGTCGCGTATTCAACTAGCTCGTATTTTAACAAATGCAGCAGTCACGGCTAAAGGCATAATATTTTGATTATTTCAGATATTGATGAATGCTCTATAGGAAACTTCACTTGTCACTCAAATGCAACTTGCCTCAATACTCCAGGCTCATATAACTGCCAATGTAAAGACGGATATGAGGGATATGGAAAAAAGAACTGCACAGGTATAAATTTCTTTACAAAAAAATACATTTTCTTTTCAGTCAATTACAAACGACATAAAAGAAACTCAATCTACAATATAGGCTACATATATTAAGATAACTTATTCTCCTAACTCGCATTTTGACAAATTCATTAGTCACGGCTAGAACCATAATATTTTGACTATTTCAGACTTTGATGAATGCTCTGAAGGAAACTTCACATGTCATCCGAATGCAACTTGCGTTAATACTCCAGGCTCATACATCTGTCAATGTAGAGACGGATACGTTGGGAATGGGAAAAAGAACTGCACAGGTAAAATGTTCTTTATAAAACAATTTTTTTTTTAATTAATCATAGACAACAAAAAATAGCGAAACTTAATTAACCTACATTATAGGCTATACACAATTAACCTCCTATATAACCAACCGTCAAGGTTGCTTGTTCTCCCACCTCGTATTTTAACAAAAGCAGTAGTTCCGGCTTAGAGCCATGATATTTTTACTATTTCAGACATTGATGAATGCTCACCAGGAAACGTCAATTGTCACCCAAATGCAACTTGCATCAATACTCAAGGGTCATACAATTGCCAATGTAAAGACGGATACAAGAGGTTTGGAAAAAAGAACTGCACAGGTATAAAGTTCTTTACAAAACAAAATACTACAAAACAAACTTTTCTCTTTCAGTCAATTACAAACGACAACAAAAAACAAAGCTCAATCTACATTATAGGCTAAAGCATTAACCTCCTCACAAAGAGTTACGGATATTTATTCCACTAACTCGTATTTTAACAAATGGAGTAGTCGCGGCTAGAGCCATAATATTTTGACTATTTCAGACATTGATGAATGTCTGGAGGAAACTTCACTTGTCATCCAAATGCAACTTGCATCAATATTCAAAGCTTGAAAACAGAACTGGGGAAATTGTCCCTCATAAAGAACACGAAATAGCGAAATTCATTAGTAGCATTAACCTGCACTTGTATTATACTTAACAAATATAAAACATTTCCGTGTTGATATACAGTTCTATCAACACAGGTGGAATTGGGAAAACGAGAAATTGTATGGAAACACGACGCCCGAAGGGCGGAATGTATTCATATAATTTCGAGTTTTCCCAACTTCCACGAGTGTTGATATAACTATATATCAATACGGAAAAAATGTTTTATATTTTTTTTATAATATAGCAATGTCAAAAGCCCGAAGAATGAGAAAAAATTCCGTGTTTAGAAGCGGCGGAAAATTTCCCGTGTTGATATTGAGTTATATCAACACGGCTCTTAGCCAATCAGCTTTTAGAATTTACAAATGCTATACAGGGTGTATAAAAAAAAACTGAACAGATTTAAATTTGCTCTCAATTTCGCAAAACAGCTATTTGTATCTGGTTTTTTATATATATAGCTTCTTTGGGTACTTATAATGTAAAATAATGAAAAAAATTTCTCGAACTCAAATTTTGTGAACCAGGGGTGTGTGTCTTTTCCAACGAACTAAAAATGGCTCGCGCACAAAATTTGAAAGCTGCAATCATATTTTGAGTTAACAGATGGAAAATTTGTCGGGATTTTAATTACTGTACAAAATTTCAGACAATTTGGTTTAGTTTAAGCCCCTTAACTATTCACGCAAAGTTACAATTTTCCCGAAAAATCAGCTATTTGCATGCTTAATTAATGCATTTGCCTAATTTGCATATGTCAGCAATATGTAAATTAGGTAACGGCATTAATTAAGGGGGTCTTCCACGCTAAAAACATTTTTTTCAATTTTTCAATTTTTCAAGGTTTTATCATCATATTTGAGTCAAATATGATGGAATATCCTCAGCTGACGCACAATCAGTAACTTTTACATTCGTCGTTGCCATAGTAACTAAGATAGGCCTCGCAATAGGGTAAAATCTAGGGTTTGCTCCAAAAATGATGTGAGCCAAACTAATTTACCGAGAATTTTAGAAACAGCTTTAATGGACACTTAATACATCGATCTATGTCATGAACCTAAAAAAATATACAAGTAATATAATAAGGCCTTCATATTTACTTTTTTAAAATTATATGAAGAAAGGAGTTCTTATAAGGCTACTCTCGCAATGTATTTTGCTGATATATGAAGTTTTTTAGGTCCATGACATGGCTATGTAACAAGCAAATAAACTCTGAAAATTTCGAACGAATTGATTCAGTATGAACAGTAGGAGAGTTTTTAGTATTTCGCAAAATGCTCATGTGAGAAAAGCGATTTTAAAGTTTTTGCATATATTAGAATAACTTAGATAGAACAATATAATTGAAAATGGAACAATAGACTAAACCAATCGCATATCTTTATCGCTCCGGGTAAAATCGTAGTTTTACCCTACGAAGGTGTAGAATTTGCTGGATTTCTCTGGTTTACGGTACATTTTCGTTCTTAAAATTACACGGATTTCATAAAGAACGCTATGAAGACTACATTTTTACGTTTTTCTAAAAAATAACGAATATTGGAAAATTTGGGTGGAAGACCACCTTAAGCATGCGAAAGGCTGACTTTTTAGAACAAAATGATTAGCTAAAGGGCTTAGACTAAACCAAATTGTCTGAAATTTTGTACAGTAATTCAAAACCCGACAAATTTTCAATCTATCAACTCAAAATATGATTACAGCTTTTAAATTTTGTGCGTGAGCCATTTTTAGTTTGTTGGAAAAGACACCCCCCCCCTGCTTCACAAAAATTGAGTTCGAAAATTTTTTTTCATTATTTTACATTATAAGTACCCAAAGAAGCTATATATATAAAAAACAGATACAAATAGGTGTTTTGCGAAATTGAGAGCAATTTCAAATCTGTTCAGTTTTTTTTTATACACCCTGTATTATAATGACATTTACCACACAGTAGTCAAAGATAAACAAATTTAAACTATAATATTTTGACTATTTCAGACATCGAAGTTCACCTTGAAGGAAACTTCACATGTCACCCAAATATTTAAACAACTTTAAGAAGAAATTAATATATAATTGCCCGAGAAAAATCTTTTATCTTCATTAACTTTTTACCTTCAAACCTGCCGCTTGTGATATTGTTAGATGAATTTCGAATTATGTATATTTTCCTTTCTTTATTTACTGCTGCAATTTTCTTGATAACGTCATACTTCGTAAGTAGCAGTAAAGCACTAGCTTTAAATACACATATAAAACATATATTACATATCTTTCAAAATATTTAAAAAATCAAAATTTCATAATCGTACCATTACGGTTGGGCTTGGAACGTTTGCAGGTTGTCAATCTTGAGTTATGTTACTATTAGGTTCAAGTTGATGCAATTTGGTTACAGTAAGGTTTGGAAGTTGCATGTGTCTGAGTAAGTTGGATTTTTTTCTTGTCTAAAACAACACGACATTGGCGAATTCACATTATGGAGGGTCCTGAAGGGGGGGGGGGGGGGGGTGCCAATCCCATTTCCCACCTGAAATTTTGGCAAAATCCCAGTCCCAGTTGGATTTTTATTAGAAATCCCAGTCCCAGTTATTGAAATCCCATTCGATAAAAAACCCTTTATTTATCGGTAGAACAAACAGTTTTAAGACCTTTTAAGCAACTGGCGGACACTTTATGAAATATTGGGGGCTCGTGCCGAAGGCACGAAAAATTTTTAAATTTGAATCCCGGAAATGGCATTTGCAGCATTCTGAGACACGCATAATCAGAAAACCCAAAATTCCGGGCGGCAGAGTATGCCTGTTCGCATGCAGTGCTGTGAATAATATAGTTAACAACAAAAATCATGACCAAAGACACCAAAAATGGATCAAAATTGTATTTTAAAATAGTCAAAACGCAGAAAAATTGGGAATCGACTCGCATTACCTCAATCCCAACCTCGTACCCAGGGCTTCTGCGCTTATTGCTCTCAGAAGCCCTGGGATAATCCAAACCGGAACACCATAGAACATTGGTGCCCACGGAAGCGGAAGTAAACAGTAGCTCCAGCTAAAAACGCTGACTGGGCATATTTTTACGAAAGGAGTGAGAATGGATTATTTGTTGCAATTTATGATATATTTGGACTTGTAAAGACGTCTTAAACTGCTTCTCGCGTGGCTTTTGGAATTTAAAGTCAGGAATGATCAATTTAGAGATACAATTGTGCGTAAAATAAGCCCTTTGGCGAGCAAAAGAACATCTTATATCGCGACAACAGCATACCTTGTCAGCGATATACAGGGGCTATTCAATAATTAAAGTATAAATATTTATATTCGAGTACAACCTTGGTCATTTCAAAATCAACAGACTAGAAATCTTACTGGTAACATGGCTGGCTGCCGATTATCTTGGATTTGAGGATTTTGAACAAGATATTGCAAGATTTAATTATAAATACACAAGATATACTGTAAACATGCATCCACTTGAAGATTGTAAAATGAACAGTGATGAGTGATGTAATATAATTCTGTACTTATTTGGAGAACCTTTTTGGCAAATCTTGAGAATAATGGCTTTGGGAATCAATGTTGAAAATTAAAAACGGTCAGATAGCTGCATGGACAGCAATTGGTTAGAAGCATACATGTCATCGGATGAAACTCCAACTTTTGTTAATTGCCAACTGAAATACATTTTAATTAATGACAATTGATATTCTAGTATTGGAATGGACAGTGTTATAAGAACCAATGGTGCTGAACTAATTTGGGTTTATTATAAAATATTGTTTATCATTTAGTTCTGCTTTTTATTTTACAGCATATGATTTTATATGCTGGGATAGATCACTGGTGCTCAATGGATTATTTCATAATACACACTAGTTTGTTAACATACTCTGTCTAATTATGCTAACACCACTGGCAATGGAATTGAGCAGTGATGTAGCCAGGATTTCTAATCAAGGCCTTGAAGGGGGACTGAAATCCCCAGCAGGGGCCTGCACTAGTTTGAATAAGTTTGTTATTATGTAAAAATGTATTTGGACTCCCAAGCTATCCATGTATAATATAGTACAATGTACTCTTTTTAAGTTCTAGTTGGTAAACTGCCATTTTTTTTTGGGGGGGGGGCTATTTTAATGTGTTTTGGTGATTTGAAATAACCATTCAGTTAACACATGTTCAACTCTACTTAATTGCAAACAAGTGTAATTGCAAACAACCCCCCTCCCCCTCTGGTTACACCAGTGGAATTGACTTGAGCCTTTTAGACCTCTGGATTTTAGTTGCAACTTAGAACAGTATTCTGATGAGTTGTGTTTGTAAGAAAATTTAAAATTTGTGCAAAAGCATTTCTCAAATGGGTCGTTCCAGAAAAGATCCACATTCCCCCCACAGAGGAAATTTCTGCCGTCTGGAGGGGGAAGGGGGAAAAAATTGTTTCTGATAATAGTAAATGTATTAGGACATCCAAAGGGGTAGGAGGGATTAACTTTCAATTTCCTCTGTGGGGGTGGTATGGATGTTTTCTGGAATGTCCCAATATAACAGTGTTTTTTTTTCAAATCTAATCAAGATGTCAAATTGTCAATCCTTGTACATGGGGAGGGGAAATTTTGGAGAAAGAAAAATTGTGACGGATCCGGTTGGGGGTCCACCTGTAGGCCTGGCCATAGGCGTACAGGGCGTGGCCCGATTGTTGGGCAGACTAGGCCAGTCGGGCAATATTTACTTCACAGTTGGGCAATATTGGCTTATTATAATTTAAATAAATACGAGAAATTATTCCCTCAATATTGGGGAAAATATGCTATATAATAGTCGAAAATTTAGTTCATTTTGATTAATAGTCATTTAATATATGTGCTATCAAAAGTTTCTTTATGGTATTAAGTAACAGATTACAATGTTTGTACATTAGAGATTTAGAGGCACTAATAACTCAATAATAAATATGGACAATGTTTGTACATTAGAGATTTAGAGGCACTAATAACTCAGTAATAAGTAGGGACAAATATGAACTCTGAGGCAGTGCACCCAGCATCCTCAAATTGGGAATAATTTGCAAATTTAAATATTTGTGTATAATTAATAATTTATCCTATTCCAATACAAAATGCAATAATATAGAACACACAATTTATCAAAGAAAGGTAAAAAAGGTATGAAAAACTTTATTATGTAATATTTACATTGAATATCGTGGTTGAAGTTGTAGATTTATACTTGAAATTTCAATATTTTTCGAACGAGAAATGTTTTGCTTTATTATCTTAAAGTTTTTACTTTGTTCGCCATTCTTGCTTATTTACAAATACAAATAGTCCATTTCTTCTTTTGCGCTTTTCAAAATAGCCCAGAATTTGGCTTAAAAAAGTATTTTCATGCAAAAACAAGCATTTAACTTTTGTATACACTCCTTGTGGGAGCAGCCATGTTGCCAAAATATCACCCGGTTAATAAATAACTTCGGTTAGTTCGGTACTTTCATTGTATTCGCATTGACCAATCAAATCACGTTCTGAGTTGGATTATCCCAGGGCTTCTGAGAGCAATAAGCGCAGAAGCCCTGGGTACGGGGTTGCCTCAATCCCATTCCCATTTTTGAGGACTTCATTTCCCATTCCCAGTGGCCAAATCCCAGTCCCAGCAACCCCAATCCCATTTTCCCAGTCTAAAAATAGATCAATCCCAGTTCCCATTTTACCCCTTCAGGGCCCTCATTATGGCATTAACGTCCGTGATATTACGTGATAGAGTGAGTAGTAATAGACCCCCTCTAGGGACGAAGTAATTAGTGTGCAAAATATAGGAACGGAAGTAATTAGTACGTAAGTCTAATTTAGTATCGGAGGTAATTAGTACACAAGGCTACTCTGGCATGTCGAAATAATTAGTATCCAAGGCTACCACTATAGCAATGGTGGTAACCCTAGATTTGCACGCCTGAAGGCATTTCAGAGGCTAATATGATTAATTATTCATCAAGATGACTTATCTCTATATCGACTTATGATGATGAGTACTCCTTTGAGACTCTTTAACCCCAGTGCAATGACGCCACAAGGCAAACCTCGCCCAAATGTGACAGGTAACGCCACCAAGCACAATGAGGTAACGCGACCGGTGACATTTTCCGAAAGACACTTTGCCGAAAGACATTTTGCCGAACGGACATTTTGCCGAACGGACAGTTTGCCAGAAAATAGACATGCTATTTCATCAAAATGTTTGGGATTGTGCCTCATTTTTCAACTTTGTAATTCTCAACCATTGTGTGAAATAACCATTATATGGTCACTAGCAGTGCATAATCGGTCGTTAGCAGTACATAACCTAATAACCCGAATAAACCATATTGACTATTGGTGTTTGTGCAGCGGATGACTCATTTGTTAGGAACGTATTTCGACGTCAGGTTGTAAACAAACAAGCGTATACAAAGACAACGACGTAAGCCATGCCTTTTTCCTCAAATAAGGCACCGGCATTAGATAAAGTCCCAATGAGTATTATCAAAGATGCCTTACCATGTATCCTCCCGACGTTAACAGATATTGTTAATTGTTCATTGCTTACGTCCGAATATCCAACATTATGGAAGATGGCAGAAGTTGTTCCCCTCTTAAAAGATGGGGATTGTGAGATCGCAGACAATAATCGTCCTGTGTCTTTGCTAATTGCAGTATCAAAGATTTGTGAACAAGTTGTATTGAATCAATTGACTGAATATATGTCACAAAGGAAAAGATATACTGAACACCAAAGTGGCAATCGAAAATTACATTCTACAGAAACATTAAACATTTTTATAACAGATCAAATCTTGCAGTCTATGGATCGTAAAGAAGTTACGGTCTTAGTTTTAATAGACTTATCCAAAGCATTTGATAGCATAGATATTCAATTCTACTAGTGAAACTTCAAACCATTGGTGTGTCTAAATCAGTGTTGGCATGATATAAAAGTTATCTATCGGGACGAAGCCAAATAGTACGTATTCGGTCGACATTGTCGGAAACATGTATTATAACTCGAGGGGTACCTCAAGTATCTATTCTTGGGCCGGCATTATTTAACATATATATTAATGACCTGCCCAATGTTCCAAAAGAGTCCTCTTTGGAATCTTATGTGGATGGCATTTCTAATTCAGGATATTGAAACTGCTGCGTTTAAACTTACACAATATATGGAAAGAATTACCGCATGGTGCTGTATAAATAGTGTGCTAGTGAATCCAAAAAAAACGAAACATCTATTACTGGGTACAAGTCAAATGCTGAAAAAACTCTCTGGCACAGATTTCCATATAACTATTCTTGGTGAGAAAATAATCCCACTTCAGACGGTTAAATATTTGGGAATGACTTTGGATTCAAGTTTGACTTACGACAAACGTATTGTCGATACCGTCTCAAAATGTATCACTGAATTATGCCAAATCAACAGAGTTAAGTATATTTTCGACAAACACACTTTATCCCTTATTATAAATGCACTGGTCTTCAGTAAAATGTATTATTGTTCCTCCGTTTGGTCGAACACCTCGAAAAAGAATATATCACAACTCCAAAGCGTGCAGAACTTCGCGGCACGCGTTATTACTGGAATCAGAAAATATGACCATGTGACGCCTATCCTTCACCAGTTAGCTTGGCTTCCAGTTGAGTGTATGTTAAAACTCAGGGATGCGGTTATGACATTTAAGTGCTTGAAATGGTTAGCTCCGCCATACTTGTGTGACAAATTCGAAATGAGATTAAAGATCCACAGTGTTAACACCAGAAATAAGGATAAGTTAGACATTCCACTTCATAATTCGGCTTCTGGACAGCAAACGTTTCATTATCGCGCAGTGTCTATTAGGAATGAGCTCGCCCAAATCATGTTAAAGACATTGACACTTTGGACCGGTTTAAAATAGAATATAAACGTCATTTATTGTAAGGGTTATTAGAAAGTATTTAATAGTTTTAGACAATTTGGACTTGTTTAAATTAGCATATAAACGTTTTTACTGTATGGATTTTATTAGGAAGTAGTTAATCATTTTTAAAGTGACATTACTAATAATTATAAAATTTTTAATTTGTGTTTGTATGTATGTACGTATGTTTGTGGGTGTATATATATATATATATATATATATATATATATATATATATATATATATATATATATATATATATATATATATATATATATACTGGGTGTCCCAAAAAAAAGTACTCCGGTTTGATTTATAATAACTTCTAAACAAGTAAAGCTATCAAACAGAAATAACTTGCATTAAATAGAGGAAGGACTAACTTAGATTTTGATATATTACAGTTGTATTTTGCTTAAAAATTGACGGAGATATTAATGTTCAAAATCGGGAGCATATTTTGGTATGTGTCTAAAATTAGCGAAAATCGGCATATCAAATATTAACTCCAGCGTTTGTTTGCTTAATGACATATCAGGCTAACTGGTATTTCAGCGAATTGTCGTTAGGGTTTGTAAGGGATATAGCGTAGATTTAGACATCTTACATGTAAGTCTTAGCTCGTTGTTTCCTGAAATATGAACGTTCAAAATTATGAAAGTATTTAATAGGTCTTTGGCTTTGCAAACTTGAAGGTACATGAAAGACCTTGAAGGCAGGCGCTTCAATTTTTCTTAAACAGCCTAACTTTTTTATGTTTCACATGGGTTCAAAACAAAGTTGATTATTTCTCGGTTAGGGCAGGATGAATATTATTATTTAATGAAGGAAATAATATTGCTTTTTGCAAATACACATCAAAGTATCAACGCTACTATTTTGTTACGTTTTGTTCCAAAAATGTTGGATGTCTCTGGGGAGTTGTTTGTTATGTCTTTAATTATGGAGTTGTATGGTTTGATCGTGTTTTATTCTCAGTTTATTCTGAACTTGCCAAGATTAAGAAAGGAAAAAGAGTTTGGGTGTTCTTAATTAACAAGATTTCAGAACGTTGCAGAAGTTAGAAAATTCATTCAATGTGAAGTTAGAAAATTCACAATTCCATTGTGACAGCATGCCCTAATTCAGAACTGCAAACGATCCATGACGATCCTTCGCGATGCAGTGGTCTCATGAAATAAGGAAACGTATTCGTGCTGGGAACACATGCGGATTTCGGACGAATTATTTTGTAGATAATAATATATACTTTGTTTCATAATAAACAATTTGTCAAGTGTCATTTATTTACTGGTAATAGTGCATGTTTCAGTCGGGCAAATCTTCATTAATATTTGATACGCCGTTTTTTTGCATATTTCAGACACATCCAGAAATATGCTCCCGATTTTAAACATTAATATCTTTGTGAATTTTTAAGTGAAATACAACTGTAATATATCAAAATCTAAGTTAGTCATTCCTCTATTTGATGTAAGTTATTTCTCATTGAAAGCTTTACCTGTTTAGAAGTTATTACGAATCAAACCGGAGTACTTTTTTTTGGGACACCCGGTATATATATATATATAAATATATATATATATATATATATATATATATATATATATATATATATATATATATATATATATATATATATATATATATATATATATATATTGTTTGTAGTATATAAATGATTTGTAATTACCTGCTGAAAAGCCCTTTTGGGAGCAGGAAATATTGTCATAATAATAATAATAATAATAATAATAATAATAATTTCATGCACTTCGAGAATCATAGAATACACGCAAAGTTTTCGGATAAATCGCATTCATGATTGATGTTGAATGATGTTATTCTTTATATCGCGAAATTTCGGTAAACTTCTCAAAAACTTGAAAGAATATAGAACGAAACCATACTTCACTATCAAAGTTTCTGTCATCAAAATCGAGAATGACTTTAATCACAGAAATTTTGACCGTGTAAGCGAACCTATAAAGTTCAGAACATATCTCTATTTTCGGCAAACTGTCGGTTCGGCAAACTGTCTTTTCGGTAAAATGTCCGTTCGGCAAAACGCCCGTTAGGCAAAAGGTCCGTCGGCAATATGTCCGTTCGGCAAAATGTCTTTCGACAAAATCTATTTCCGCAAAGTGTCTTTCGGCAAACTGTCCGGCCACCAACGTGACCAATCGTTGCCTGTGACAGAATTCAATGACGTAACCCAATGCCGAAACATGCAGTTATTAAGCAGATGTCAGCATTTTCATGACCAACGATTTTTTTATGTGTATAAATGCGTTCGAGAATTATTTCGCTGTAAAAGCCAGACGATTGGAGTGTCTGAACGGAAAAGCCGCATCTTACAACTATTGGAAGGAATATATGCGAATGCAGTCGCACATGTGCAATCCTGTAATGGTTGTCAAGTCGGTCATCTTAGTCAAGGGCAACATGACTGTCTCGTGATGAACGATAACAAACGATGGCAAATGTACGGCTTATACAGGCGATCGAACAAGAGAATGCCAAGCTTATGCTTTGGAGTAAATTTGCTGAGGCAACGAGGGTAGCAAAACTGAGGGTTGGTAGAGATATACTCGAATATTTACAGCAACTGGAAAAAGATCCAGATTCTACGTTTGTCGATTCATTGATGGAATTACATCAAATAAAATAATAAAAGTATTTTCGGAAGATACTGTGTGGTGCTGTTATGTGTTGCTATACGTCATTAGACGATAGGTAGACAAAGGTTGAGGAAATTAGTATAAGTAATCATGCGATGTTTTTCGTACAATTAGGGGTTAATAGTACGAGTGATGTTTGGAAATTTTGCCAAAGTTGGATAAGCCGCCGGGGGAGTCCGATTTGGCATATTTCCAAACATCACCAGTACTATTAATCAATAATTGTACGAGCAACATCGCATGATTACTTGTTTATTATTAGCATGACAAAATTGGATACTTCTCAATGTCAACATCATATTCTTTCGCGAAAGCCCAGTCCTGCCAGACTTTCAGCTAAAATTTGGTGCTTTTGTTCGTATTTTCATTTAGTTCTTTTGTTAAAGCAAAATTTCGTGGTTTTGTTCGTATTTTCGTCCAGTCCTTCTAGGGCAATTTCATTTCACATTTGTGTTTAAAATACCTTTCCGCCATTTTGCTTGTTTTGGGAAAATCATTATTTTCCTGCAGTACAATTCATGAAATAATTGTGCTTCTTTCAACCAATCAGCATCCAGTAATTTTGTCATGCTAATAATAAAGGGGATTAGAGAAATACGAAATTGCATAACCAATAGGATCTTAATGGATATAAATGGATATTATTACGGGCGGCCATGGGCATGCTTAGGCGAACATTCAATATTTATAGATTAATTACGCGGGCGTATACCTTAATTGGGCGCGTGGCTTTGCGGCCAAAAAATTCCACAAGAATTTAAATTTAAAATACATTTATTTCTTCAAAACGGTTTAGACAATTCAGTACGGTCTACTTCTAAGAGCGTAACATTTCGGTGTTTTTGTTATCTTTAAAGCGTCCTCATATTCTTGTCTATCTTCAGACGATAACTTTGCAATTTTCTCCGGCTTCATTGGATTATAGTTTGGTCTGTCTCTTAGTATAAAACGTTCATTATCCTCTTTTGCTTCCGGAGTCTTTCGTGCTAGGTCACGTGCGGTCCAATATACTGGGTCGATTCAATTGTGGAAAAAATTGCGCTTCTGTTTTGGTCGTTCTTGTTCTGTTGGTGGCTGTGTTAGGAAAGTAGGTTTTGGAGTAGCGAGCACTGGTGGTGTTACCTCAGTAGATACAGGAGTTGGAGGCACTAGTGGTCGTATCTGAGCAGATGCTTTGGGCACTTGTTTTTTTAACAAGGGCTTCGTGACTGGGATAAGGAACAAGAATATCAATCTTATTTTGGAATGTCAGAAACCGATTCGGCTGATCAGAATATAAATTGCTTTTCTCTACGCCGTTAAGCGGTCGTGCTACCACGATTTCCTGATTTTTCTGATCGGCATCATACATTGCATTTACAAGCGGTGGTTCATGATATGACGTTCTTCGTACATATCCGACTAACGATTCAATTTCGCCAGGAAGTATGTTGGTCTTAAGTCAGTCTTGATCATTTGTTGTTGGCTTTAAATCCAGCATCAAGTATCAATGAGGTAGGCACGTAGAATCTTCAGAATTCTTTATAAATTCTTGCACTCTTCCAGGATTTATTTGCCTTGCAAGCATAAAAATTTGCTGTGTACGTTTATTTCTGGATGACTTAAACAGCACAATATAATAGGAATTAAGGCTGCAGATATTTCTCATATCTTTGTCCTGATAAATATGTTTTGAACAATATAAATGACCGACAAATTTGTGTGATTACTTCCTTTCGTAAAAACAATTTTGTGTTTGTCTTTGCCAAATTGTGCCATGAGATCGTCCTGTACAATCAAATTCCGTTGCGAAATACGTTGAAGTAATTCACTTCATCGATATCTTCGGGAATGCCCTTATTTAACTCAATTCCTGGCATGGTTCTCATCACATCAAAATAGGAGAGTTGCTATTGACCGTAACACCAAATGATGCGTTGAAGAGGTGGACTGATGGTTTTCTGGGCATTTTCCAGGAGAGATTTCACCCATATAAAGTTTTGCCACTTTGCATACATCTTGCAACAATGCATGTAAATGGGTGTTGTATGCAGATCCATTAGTCGCCAGGCGAATGTTGTCGGTTGATTTTTGACATAGATATAGGGGGTATAGATCGCCGACTCCTATTCTGAAGACTAGAGAGGAGACGTAGCCATAATTAAAAATCCAAGTTGGCGGAACAAGCGGGCAAAAAACGCAAGTGACTTAGGAAAACTATATAAATATGGGTATTTTCAAGCACTTATTGTGGAAAATCTACATGGAATATTGCTACGATTTTGGTTTTATTTAAAAAAAATTATCTTTATTAACGTCATTCAAGGATTCAGTGTGTTTTTCTTGCTTTTATATCTCGAAATATTCAGCTCAACTGTATCGAGTCATTCGACCACACGGACATTTATGCTTCAGAATCCAATGTTAATCATTACCAAAGGGGATTAGTTTGTAAATGGATCTTTCCGAAGCGGTAAACAAACAACTTGGCGTAGAGGTCTGAAATGGTGTGGATTAGGAATGTAATATGGTCATCTAGTAAATTTTGGTCAAGAATATGGCATTCTCAAGAGTGCTGCTCCAAGGAAGTCAATTTAGATGGCTTGGTCTCCTGCCGGATTTGCTGTTTAATCGCTTGGAGGAATTCTTTCTTCATTAATAATTTGCCTGTTGCAACAATATATAGCAACAGCGGTCGTATATAGAAACAGGGGTCGTAAATAGAAACGGATATTAGTTTCAAAATTTTCATAATGTGGTCTAGTGAAGAAGGTCTTAAAATTAACAATAGCTAACTCTTAATAGTTTAGCATCAAGTTTGTGACGTCCTTTTTCCGCGGAAAATGTAGCAATTTGCAAAACAAAAATTGAACACAAAACCATATTATATAACCAAAATTTGAATCAAAATTTCGATTGTAAATCTTATACATTTGTTCGGCCTAACCAGGAACAGTTTGTCCTCGTCTCCAGGGCTTCTCGGTCGCACGCGTCCTCCCTTTGCCCTGGGACGCACGGAACCGGAGGTGCAGGAAAACTTGCAATAGTTTCTAAAGCGCAATCCCTTGAATTTGGGAAACCTTAGAACTCGTAGCAATTTTCGCAGTGAAGTATTACAAAGAAACAAAGTATTTGTGTTGACATATATTGATAGTATAATTATGGGAAACAAAAATTGCTCATCTTCTGCGAAATAGCAGTTCTTTGAGAAGCCAATAATTGCCTTTAGTTGTCTAACCGAGGTTTTAAATTTCAACGAGCGACCGAGTGAAAATGGCTTTGGGGACGAGAATGGAAACAGTTGTAAACTAGAGGGCACTCAGTGACTGCATACCTCCGCCCACATTAAATTTCGGTCGTGTGAAATGCAACTAAGACAATAGATAATTAGGGCTGAAGCTTAATGAGGTTTATCATCTCATTGTCTTCTTAGTACTGCGTGCATACATTATACACTTCCTAATTACGCATTTAGTGAGTTTTTTTAAATTGACCGGGAAAAGCAAGACAAAATTTTGTTTATTTCTCGTTCAATTTTTAACCAAATTCAACCAAATTTAATCAGTTCTTCCTTAGTCGATGGGAAATGCACTCAAAAAATTTCGTATGAATATGTTTGGTATTTCCTGAGTTATTGTGCTCACACACACACACACACACACACACACACACACACATACATACATACAAACCCAGATGATTACATAACCTCCTGGGGCCGATTGTATAAAAAAGTGATTAAAGTTAACTATAGTTAGTGGAAACGTCATCCAATAAAAAGCGCGAATTTGAGAGTTAATCACTATTTAACTACAAAATAGTGATTAAAAAAGTGATTAAGAGTTTTATACAACGGCCCCTGGTTATTTCAGCAGCGAACGAAAAAGAGTTAACTACTTTTTAACTGCAGTTAGCGCTAACTACGTTTTTATACAACCGGCCCCTGGCGGAGATAAAAAAACAGATGATTACATAACCTCCTGGCGGAGGTAAAAAAGGAATTGTATGCACTGTGATAGAAATCGAGCGGCCACTGTAATATAAAAAACCTTTTCGTTACATGATTCAGGGATACTAAGAATAACAGTGGCACCAATAGTTTCACCCTCTTTAAATAATGCTCGTTAAATTTTAATGCAATTACGGAGAGCAGAATGTGGCATTGATCATGAATATTCGTATTATTTCAGACATTGACGAGTGTTCGGAGAACATCCGCCCATGCCATTCAAATGCAAAATGTACCAACAGGCCAGGTTCTTACGGCTGTCAATGTAAATTTGGACACATAGGCGATGGCTTCACTTGCACAGGTATTAATTTATAATTACTTTCAAAAACGAAATTTATGTCATATTGTATTTGGTTCATACAACTTGCTGCTGTACTATTGCATTGAGAGGCTTTCTAAGCAGGAATACGAAAATTATCATTTATAGACCTGGAGCATGGGGGATTCGACGAAATATTACCCGAGGTCACATACCATCACTGAGTGTAATATTTAGCCGAACCCCAGAAGCGGAGGGTTTATAAATGATATATTATACCGAAAATTGAAAACCTCCAAGTTGAAAATCTAAGACTTGCTACATACCTTTGTGAATATGATGTTTTATTTTTGTGATTAACGTAAATGTCCTCGATTTTCTTTCGAATCATATATACTTGGAATATTCATGAAAACATTTTTAAAATTTGTTTCAAAATTTAAAAAAAAACAATATTTTTTTATAATTTATTACTCATTAGTATATTTTGTCGGCCATCTTGTTTGCGTAATCGCCGCGCGTGGTTTACGCAAATCATGTCACCCGGGAGCAAACAAATCGCCATATGACATGAATCCAGGTCACCCGCTTAGGTCAAATACGATGACGAATTTCGCGTAGCACAAGCTTAGCTTTCTAATTAAACGCTTTGAACTTGAGGTATAATATTATGTACAAACAGATGTTTGCATAGAGTTGCACATATACAGTAGCTTCTGATTAACAAAAGTCAATAATAGTTCTTATTCGTCCATGTAAAACACAATTGACAAATTTTCGTTAAAGAAAAACCCTACTAGTTTTGTCCAGACGTTCATTTTGACTTAAAGCCACTTCGAAGGGCAGGTCAACCTGTATTTAATCGGTTCTGCATTGCGCCAATTAAAGAAAAAAAAATAGACCATCTATTCCCAAAATCGCGGTCCTTCTCGCTCGAAAAAGCATGCGGTAGTTTCGCATTAACACATTCAGAAATGTGACCACATTTCAAACGTCATAAAGTCGGCATCGTTGGAATGGCGATTAGTCCGCGAGAAATTATGCTGACAGAGCTAATAATAGTTTTACATTTTAACGCAGAAATATTGCTGTATTCGTGAATGCATGCTTTGGCACGAAATATGACACATATATTTTCTAGCGTGCGGAAGCATCCACAGTTTTGCTAATACATCGTTCGACCGTACTGTATAAAATTACCTGCATTGTGTTGTTCAATATCTAGTTTTTAATGTAAAATCAAAGTTTGGATAATATAGGCGAGAAGGATTGCTGCATGCGTGTATTTCTAGTTCTATCTATTGTCCTAACTTTTCCATGAATGGGCCCCCATGTTAATTAGTAAAGGGCTGATATAGTGAATAACAATGTTGGTGTGACTTGTAATAGTAAACTTTCAAGCTGAAATATTTTTCTAATCCGGTTAAAGTAAACGAAGTAATCTTCGAGTTTATTTACGATCCGTGATCTCGACACTCAAAACTTGTGTCTTCGTCGGTGTTGATCTAAAGTGCCAACAACTAAATACATGCCGACTATAAATTTCCCTAATAATGGCACTAAACTGGCTAATGGAAATATTAAGTTGTGAACATCTTTTTTCGTGGGGACTGGATTGCAATTATTTGTCCTACATGACTGATCAGCACTCATACACTTTGAATTCAATATGATATATTTTTTTATGGATGTATTTTTGTTTTTTTAGTTGACCCATTCTCGTGCAATTTTGTTGATTTACACAGTTGCAAATGGCGTGATGATGCCAATGATGATTTCGATTGGACCAGATATTCAGGTCATCCGGCTTCAAGAAAAACCGGTCCAACTACAGATCATACTAGGGGTGTAGGTAAGCGTTATATTCTGCTGATCGAGATACAATCACAATTTCTATAATAATTACAACTGCCACACCAGCAAGACAATTGGCATCAGTATCACCACTCTCATCATTATCAACTTCACCACCACAAGCATTATCTTAGCAAATTATATATCACTTCTGGCTATTTTACCATCATTATAATGTTGCATATTTACCAACTTTTTTATGTACATATTCTTGTATCGATGCATTTTAGGTTGAAGTATATTATGCTGACAATAGTATTAAAATGTAAATCTATTTAAATACTGACTTGATGATGAACAATAAAGAATGTTATCACCACAATCAATTGTATTGTTATCACCACTATATCTCATCATCGTCATCGGCACTATTATCATTCACATTATTACCATGATTGCCATGCACTACAATAAAATTACTAGCTTATAATTATAACATGCAATGATATTATAAGATAAAATTGCTGATACAAAGTCCCAATTTTTATATAATTTCTACCCTAGGTCTTCTAGCAAACAAGAACCAAGGTCCTGGCTCATTACAACATCGCGGACGCAAATGTATCCATATTATCGGGGACGCCTATAATAGACCTAAAGATGGACAATCCCTTGCGCTAGGCCAAGGTTGTTGGAAAGGTGAGCAGGAGTTCCAGCTATGGCCAAATGGAACATTGGTGCTAACTAGGCATGGCATGTGCGTAAAGCCGAACGCTACTGGACAGGCGACTGATGGTATGAAGGTTGGTAAACTAGTTTTGAGTTGTACCGAGCCGCACCAATCACGATGCTTAATAGTGTGAAGTGATCCAGAATCTGGATCACTGTGTTAATTGGTCAACGGCAGTGACTTGTTAAAACAATCACAATGACTTTCATTGGCTGTTTGAACCGTATGTCTTTCAAGATATTATCGTTCAGAATCCGTACAGCCATACGCTGTCGTTGTAAAAATATAATATTATATTTTTAACATCGTCAGGCGTAAATATATATGCCTCTAGTTTTGCGAGAATTGCGAGAGGATTTCAACAACTCGGTCGCGGTTGATTCGATTTTGAATTTTTTTACTGGACGGTGGTACAAAACTCAATAAACATCAAGATGATGCCTTGTTTCTGTGTTTCAGTTGATGCATCGCCGTGACATGTTTGCTATATTGCCAAGAGGGAATTCCGTGTGCGTGTCTTTCTAGTAATCAAGCATGTCAAGACAAGATGGGAGTCTTTATAGGCCTATTTATATCGAGGCGAATTACCCGGCAAGTCGAGTTTATACTCGTCAACGACAAGATCTCTGCTATATTATAGAAACTTATACAGTAGTAAACCCGGGGAACTGTTTACGTGAGGATGCAAAACTCGCCAGTGATGAGTTCTCGGCAGAAAAAGGAGAGATATTGCCTCTGGCGAGATGAATAGTTACCATATTATAAACAAAAGATGTTCGGGTATTTGTTAACTCGGCCGCCCGAGATCGTTTCGATGTTTGTGTTTCATGTTTCATGTATGTGTATAACTGATGTATGTGCTTTGCATTTGAAATATAATATATTGTTTAAAAATACATACGAATCATTACTCATTAGATAAGTTTTATTCGCCAATTGCAGAGTAACTCGCCTCCATATAAACAGGGCCTTGGACGGCAAATATTGGTCTTACAAGAAAATTATGCTTCAAAATTCAATCTACCGAGGCGACGATCCTTTATACTAAAATACCCACTGTGAATAACAAATTCACCACAAACTCGACAATACTCGTCTCCGCTTTCTTGTAACACTTCTAATGCCATGTGGCCATATAATATTATTCGGTTTATTTTACTATAACGACTCGCTAATTTTAATTTTTTGTTTTGAAATTGACCCATTCTGTCGCAATTTCCATCGCTCAAATGTTCGGTTGAACACGCCCAAATCATCATCAGTCAAAATAAGTACGTGTCCTATTGGCTAACATTTGATTGACATGAGTCAGTTAAAACAGTAAAAGCCATAGAAGTGTTCCAGAGGTTCTTCCCGCTCGCCGCCTAGCTTGAATCCTCGTCTATCCCTCATTATCCCCCCTACGAGCGTGAAAGAACCTCTGGCATCCAGGGTAGCTTACCAACAAACGCAGCCAATTTTTCTGTGAAATTCCCGGTAATAATATAAACAGGGCGCAAGTTTATTGTCTTATTCCCCACATTCCATGGAAGAACCCACCACCGTCAACCCACTTTCCATGCTCATGTATAAGTGAGAGTAAGTATTATCGTGTAATATCCTGTTCAAGTAAACTAGAAAAAAGTGCAACGTTGATTGGAACGATTTTTGAGTTAGAAGGCAGGATCTCTTTGCGGGAGGAATGAAAAGTTGTACAAAAATATAGCCCGACAACTATATGCTAACTTCCACGAGGGTGTGTGGATTTTACACACACTAAACTACAAATAACTGCAAACAATTATGTACAAACTTAATAACATTATATTAGAAATTATAATCGTCAATTGCATTAATGAATTTTGACAATGTATCTGGATCACGCATATCTGTAGGTAATGAATTGCGTAGTTTAGCTCCATCATAACAGAATCTTTTCTTAAGGTTTTCGGTTTTTGGCGGAGGTAGTTGTAGTGAAGCAGAGGAGCCCCTAAGATCATATTCTGTTATATTTCTTTTGCATACGAAAAGAGTAGCGAGTGAACATGGAGCCAAATAATTTAGAACTTTGTACATTTGTTTAACTTTAGATCTGGCTCGTCGAGTTTCAAGAGACTCCCACCCTAGAGTGTTTATCGCTTCTATACCAGGAGTGTTGTACCTCAAATTCTTTATTGTTCTTGCAGCTGTGTTCTGCAGTTTTTGAAGTCTTTTTGAGAGTCCCACGCCAAGGGCATCCCATACCTCATTACAATAGTCAAAACGAGGACGTACTAAAGCATTGTAAATAGAAGACAGAGTTTCTCTGTCAACAAAATCACGGATTCGTCGCATAGCTCCAATTCCGGACGTAACCTTTTTAATGTAACTACATTTTAAATGTGTTTGTTCCAAGATAGATATTCGTCAATTTCAATGCCAAGAATCTACTATATCTAACTTGTTTAATACTGCCATGACCGATGTTAATAGATGGTTGAGAATCAAGGTTGTTCAATTTATGATGTAAGCCAAAAAAAAATCCGTTTTTGCAACGTTAAGACTTAGTTGGTTGGCCAAAAGCCATTCTTTACTTGTAAAAGATCATTATTCATGGCCAACTCAACCTTTTCTATAATATCTCCAGCTGCAGTGAGATTCGTATCATCGGAAAACCGCCGAGGACTACTTGTCCAAGACGGTCTGGTAAGTCATTTATGTATAGGAAAACACTAGTCGGCCAAGAATGGAGCCTTGCGGGATACTGCATGTAACAGAACTCTCAGAAGTCATTACGTCACCAAGTTGACATTTCTGTTTACGGTTGGTTAACTAAAGGCCAATTTCCACTCAAGAAAAATTTCCATGGACTGAAAATTTTCCGAAAATATCATTGTTAAAAGTTGAAAATTTTCAACTTTAAAATTTTTTTCCGACGGAAAATTTGTGTCGGCCAATCACATGTTACAAAATTGTCTTTCCGCGGAAAATTTTCCTAAGTGGAAACGGGCCTTAAGATTTAATCATGAACAACGCATTTCCGGTGATACTGTATAACTTCAATTTACGCACTAGTATATTATGGTTGACAGTGTCAAAGGCCTTCTCTAAATCCAGAAACACTACTAAACTAGAAATACATGCATGCAAAAACCCTCGCCTTGCTGACAAAGCCATTGTATTTTCCGAACATGAAGGATCTAAAGTAGTTGTCATGGTAACACGATAATTTTTTAAGAATCGCCTCAAAATATCACTTTTAATTACAAAATTAGCAATTTCTCAACATAGATATGTTAGGTATGTAATTATACGTAATATAAGCTTCAATTTAAGGTAAAATTCAACCACAAACGCTTTGCAAAACGTTTTCATTAAAGTGTTCTTTATTAAACTATACTGCCTTTAATCAAATGGCTTTATCGATAAGCTTTAATAATAATAATAATAATAATAATAATAATAATAGTTATATTTATGCAGGATACCCCACATCAATTAGCCTACGTGTTTTTCAGTGGGGTCCTGCATCACAATGAATTACAATTATTTACAATATTAATTATTGTCAATATTGAAATTGTACAAAAATATACAAATATATACATGCACGTTACAACGATGATAAATAGACCATTAATTTATAATTCATAAAAATGTAATTTAATTTAGTCAGTAAGCATGCAACGTGCCTCAAATGGTAGGAAAGAATCAATCGATGCAGAAGTCAGAAGTTAAGATAAAAATGCTCAAAACTAAATTAAGCATAGAGACACGGTGCATACCCGAACTAAACTGTACACATATATTTAAAATATATCAAGCATGCAATAACTGTATCTAAGTACAAAGTAGATTTAATTGAGTCTTAAATTGAGACAGACAACGTTTGCCACTGAGCTGTTGAAATTGTTGAAGTCCATCGAAGCGTAGTAAGTCGGTCTAAGTTTATCCCAGTTCGTGTTGGCTTTTGGAAGATGAAGGTTGTTGCAGGATCTTGTGTTGTAGGAATGAATACAATTGTTAGTTGTTAGTTTAAAGTCAAAATCGAACAGTCCATTAGTACATTTGTAGATGAAGATACAGCGATGTTTATATCTGCTGGTGGAGAGAGGTAACCAATGAAGGGTAGCGAGCGCTTCGGTCGCTGAAGAGAAAGGAGGAAGATCTAGAATCGATTTAGCGGCTTTATTTTCCAAAGTCTGTAAACCGTTCATGAGTCCAGTGTTGTTCTTGTCACCCCAAATAATGTCTGCGTTGTCAAATAACGGTAGAATTGTAGCTGTATAGAAAATTAATCTTGCATTTAATGGTGGTAATGATTTGACTCGGCGTAATATTCCAACTTTTGATTGATCTTGCTCATCAAGTTCTCGATATATTCATTCCAGGAGAGATTTTCACTGATCGTGATACCCAGGTATTCCAATGCGTGATCTTGATTAATCTTTCGATCGTAGATAGTGATGTTGAGGTTAGAAATTGTTTTTAGACGTTGTCTACCAGCAAAGATTATAAATTTCGTCTTGTTATGATTGAGTGTTAGGAGGTTGTGGTTCAGATAAGTGGAGAGGGATTGAAGGTCGGAGTTGAGTTTTGACTGAAGTTCTGAGATATTGACTGCGAATAGTAAAGAAGTGTATCATCAGCATAGAATATCGACTTGCAGTATTTTAGGCATTCAGGTAAGTCTTTAATGTAAATTAGGAAGAGAAGAGGTCCGAGAATACTTCCCTTCCTTCCTTCCTTCCATACTTCCCTTTTCCTTCTTTGCTTTGAGTTTGCAATAAAATGATTTAAAATTCTCGCATGCAAATAATTTTGCTTTCTTTTTTATTTAAAAATTCAATATATTAAAAAAGGGAATCAATATTAATAATTTCCGAGCCAACGGCGCGGAGCGCCGTTCCGGGCGTAAGCCCGGAGCGAGGGTACTAATTCCCCCAGGCTATTTATACCCGAGGAAAGGAACGCACTAGCGAAGTCTAAAGTTCATCAATTATGACGGGCGCGGTTCATCGGCGTATGGGTAGTCATCTCACTGATCTCAAAATATGGCTTTTTGCCAGGAGTAAAGGAGAAAATAAAAAAAATTACATGTAAGAAAGCTTGGAAAATTAGTTTGCATAACAATTTATCAAACTTTTTTCAATTTTTAAACGTAAACATTTATAAGAATTGATTTAGTTTGAGAAATCTTAAAGTATAGCCTATAAGGCAAGTGTGTTTCAATTGTTTATGTATGACTTTGTATTAATATTAAAGACTTGTTCTTGTTGTTCAAGTCTTTCCTATGGATTGTATGCGAACGTTTCATAGTTAAAGGACATTGGCAACCAAAATTTTTATTACTTATATCTATTAGGTATACTTACGGAATATTTAATTTCATATTTTGACCAGTTTGTTGCGTTTATTGGCTTAGAAAATTTGATTGAATTTGAGAAAATTTGAACAGTTGTCCGCCATTTTGAAAATAAGCGCGTATGCTAATTTATGCCACAAAATACATTATCCGACGTCATTGGCTGGGTAAACACAATCTCATGACTATAAACAATACCGTGTATTACCACCCGTAGTGCATTTTGATCCAAAACAAAAGGCAGAAAAGTTTTACCAAGTATGTAACTTGTTTGTAACACTATTTCTCATAGTATATATCCTACTCCGTGTTAAATAAGCGCAGAAATTCGAGTGTAACAAGGCAAATACTAATGCAACATTTTATGATCAATTACCTGCATTGTAAATTGCGCCATTTCTTGCTTTCCCAGTCGCTCGATATGTTTTTATCTGATAGTGTAGACTTCTCTTGTTTGATTGCGAAGAGTGTTGGCCAGTATAACGCTCAAAACGACATAGTTTTAGCTAACATAACACGCACGCAATAGAATTCTCTCTTGTAGTTTTGGTGCTACCCACCCAATGACGTCACAAAGTTCATTGACCTTCGAGATAATTTTTCAAAAATATTTTCCAAGATGGCGGCGAAACTGACCGAAACACAAAGTTTGCATGCATTTTACTCGTAGACTAAAATGTTCAAGAAGGAAATGATAATATTTTCATAGTTCGGTTGTCAAGTAGGATTGAAATAGCCAATAAAAATTTTCGTTGCCAATGTCCTTTAAGTTAACTTTTGTAGAAGTTCATGACAAAAAGGAAACAAATTATTTTTTTTAGCGTTCTGTACAAATTAAATTTATTTTATTTCAAAGTTACCGCGATCGGCAAAAAGCAGTTAATTTCAATTCACATTTAAAAGCCTTCATAATTGATGAACTTTAGGCTTCGCTAGTGCGTTCCTTTTCCCTGGTGTAAATAGGCTGGGGGAAACGTAGAGTTTCGTTTTCAATTTTACATTAAAGTAATGCGCATAGAAACCAAAATCATGTACCTATACTTTATATATTTTAGAAATTGATGGTTCTGTACTTAAGAGGCATTGTCTGCAAGAACGTTCCAGCGAATTCTGACTCAATTTTCGTTTGGCTTCATAATGTATCAATAAATTCCTTGATGCATCCAGATTCTTGTTCAAACAGTGATTTCTTGAAAATTGTCTTATTTTTATTTATAAGTCGTGCGAGGGTCTACAAAACATGTATCCTTTTTTTTTTATTGAATCATGCATGTTCTTTTCACAAAAGTAATAAGAAGCCAAATATCTATTTGGAACCGGCGATTTTAGTGGCAATAATTTTGCCCCATTGCAGTCCGTCATTCATGATCGAAAACCTATTGGATTCCACAAGGCGTAGTAAAAAAGTGGATTGCTTCTGAAATTTAATTCCTATTAAAATATGTAGATGAATAACTAAGTTATTCATATCAAATCAGAAAAGTTTTGGTCAAACTCATTTTCCGCAACAAAGGAAGGGTTCTTTATGAGGCAAATCGTCCCTTATGCATGGGCGGGCTAACATTTATGAGATCGTGTTCTGGCCACTATTTCTTGTTAAATCTCGTCTTAGGTTTATTGGAGAACAATGCTGGTCCATTTAGTTAAAATTTCGCTTTGTATAACAGAATTTTGTAAATTGGAGATGAATATTTTTCCATACAAACGCGGTTAGGAGGCAATACATCCCCGCACGGTGGTCACCTGTCAATTAAAACTTCTGCAACAAATCAATAATGTTTGTGTTTAAAGAAGGCGTTTTATAACTTTTCCTTAATCTATCATGTATTAAATAAAATGAATTTTAGACCAATTCAGGCATCATTATTGGAAAGAGTTATTTGAAATATATTTGTAGTTTTGGCTTTTGTTTATAATATGCATATTTCGCTGGTAATTAAAAGTGTTGTCGATTTCAATGTTTCTTTTAATATCCGGTTTCAATAAGGGACGGACCATTAGAAACGTGATGGGGGGGGGGGGCAAAAGCAAAAATAAATATGGAGCAGGGGAAACAGAAAAAAACTTCGAGCACGAAAAAAGTTTAAAAAAGTTCGTGCAAAGACTTTTCAATAGGGGGAATTATTAGTTGTGTAAGGGTGGCCCCCAAATTTGGAAAATGAAACTTTTTTGATATAAGTAATGGTGTGAGAAAACATTTTCTAAACATAAAAGTTGCCGATATTGGTGCAAAAAACGCGCTTAAAGCATGTTTTAAGTAAAATTTGTCAGGGAAAATGTGTTTTGAACCTTTAAATGAACTGATGTTAGTCCGTAAAAATTTGTTGACCCTTTTTTGTGTCCTGAAAAAATTTTGATGTCCGGAAAGATGCCCCCACCCCTTCGAGCAAGAATTAGTAAAAAATAATTAGCGACACAAGCAAAAACGTTTGAAAAATGATCGACGTACACATTGGAAATGGACCCCCCCCCCTCATCACTTTTCTAATTGTCCGTCCCTAACTGATTCAGTGTAAATAACACGGCGTTTGGCATGCTTCTCCTTTATTCTCTTTAACCATGTCTGGCAAATGTTTTTTTAAGTAAGAGAGACTCAAAACTATGCGGAGACTCTCGTGGGCTGAGTGAGATATTTTGGCTTTCTTCAAGCAATGATAGTGTGCTAGGACACCTCGAAAGGTTGCACATTTCTGGAGAAATCGTTTCTGAAGTAGAACTGATTTTCGCTAGGGTCGCAATGTTTTACGAAACAATGTTTTTCTGCTGAGTGTCAGTTGTATTCATGCATGTTTGGCCAGATCTCCGCAAATCGATTGCATTATTATAGTCCATAGTCTTTATTGTTTTTAAGATCAATATTAATCACTTATCAACCTCGTACCCAGGGCCTTTGCGCGGTTCAGAGACTCTGGTACGGGAAGCAAAGGCCCTGGTAAACACTGGTCACGTGTGTCCAAAAATATTGGACATTTTTGTAACCTGGCCTTATTAAAGTCATGTCATCCCGGGGGGATGGATAACTGAACTTTGCAATGGGCGAACTAAATTTTAAAAATAAATATATTTTGCCTTTGATTTTTAAAATATGAATGTATAACAAGTGTTTTAAAATTCATATGTTAAAACGACAGGCAGCAGGTTTTAAGCTTGTTTTTATTTTGATGGAAATTATAAACTTTGAAGCCACATGGATTTTGAATGCTATAAAGATGAAAGATCGAATGTTTTATATTCGAGGTACGATTTTATGATGTATATTATATAAAAATTTATATATTCTCATATATTTATCAGTTTATATATCCTAAATTCCAGCCGATTTGCGGCTCTCTGTTTGTATAATTAGTTTTCTTTGTCTAATTATTCCTCCATCTTTCGCTTTTGGATATAGACCCTCCTTCTGAGTCCTTCATTCCTGATATATTTTTTTTGTTATCTGCATCCTCCTTCGCTAAAATCAAAATTTTCTGTTCCAGCTTGTTCAGAAAATATTCAGTCTTTCATAACTGGAGTTCTCTTTGACATGTAAAATTGTCAAGCTGTACACTCAGTAAAATACTTATTTAACTGGCTGACTATTACAGTAGTCAAAAGTTAATAAATGAATACATGCAAGAATTACAAATTAACTGCCCTCATTCCAACCATTGGTCTCTGACTCATCCAATAAAAACTTAACAGAATAGTACGATGATAATAGAAAAGTATGGAAATGCCAACCTTACCCGCGGTACCTAACTTTCTGTATGTGACAAGAAAATTAGATTACATTAATTTTACAGTCCGGTATTCTTTTCTTCATCGCCTCAATACTCTGGTTTATGATTGTAATGTTTAATTTTAAAATATTCCAATGGCCAACATACATTCTACTGGAAAAAATGTTCCACCACCTCTTGCCTTAAAATCTCCATAGCCCCCAATTTTAATATTTTTCCCAACCAGAAGAGAGTCTTGCACACCAATGAGATAATCAAATATGGCACACTTTGTTATTTTTCTCTGTCCAACACCAGACAATTTTACTTGTCAAGGGCATTATTAGATGAGTGGTCAAGGGTAAGGTTAAGTGAATAATAAAAAGTGGCTGGATATTATATACTTGCTCCATATAATTGGACTTCGGTTGTGAGCAAAATGTAAAAAGACAATTACTAGTAATCAGTATTAACTTACTACATCCCTATTAATTACATTAGTTGCGACCTTGAGCAGTTGTGCTGTTACTAATACAGCAGAATGTGGTTTCAAATGACAGTCATTTAATTGCAATGATATTCCAGTAAGACATTTGTTGTTTGTCTCTGTTTTAGAATAAGATCAAAAAGGTGGATGCAGGTATTCAGATCCTGGAGTGCTGTGAAATGGCCTTAACCTTGGGCAATTAAGTAATATGAGTAGTGTGATAGGAAATTTTTTATTCATTGTGATTGACTATAAATAAATTAGAATGGTGAGAATAATGATGATGACGCTAGTGAAATACAAGTTGTGATGATACTGGTGATGCACAAGATAATGAAAATATATTGTACATACCAATTGTAATGAGACATAAATAATAAAGAGATTGGCAGTAATGAATGTGTATGACTTGATCAATTGTGCTGGTGAGAAAGCAGAACCTGCATGGGTGCAGGGATAGATCCAGCATGATCTGGTAGGGGGGGGGGGAGGGTGCTCTGGTGCTGACTGCAGAGTTTTTGGTCTGGGTGAAGGCCAATATATTGCCGGCTAGATGAAATCCCTGAAGTCTTCTAATATTTTTCATATTTCAAGACCACTGGATATTATTTCTCATGATTGGTACCCCCAATTACCCCCTTCTTCCAGACAATGAGAAATAAACATCCCAAAAAATAAATATGAAATTAACTCACACACAAAGGTTTCAAGATACTGTGAATAATTTCATTCACAACTGTATCTTAAACTACATACATACGGAAACCAACCTGTCACTGTCAAAATATTCTGCTTTGATAACTACATGTTTACACATGAAGAATTTCGTTTCCATATATGTCCCTTTCACTATACAGACACATATTTAGTTGAGTATATATGCATCCTTCCATGATAGTACAATAAAATCCCAAGTGATATTCTTTGGTCAATGCGTCAAAATTACTTATAATCATTATTAATCAGCAATGTTTATGACAGTTTACACTCGACTAGTTTTCTCTCAGTTTGATCCTCGATCTTTGATAAGTATTACCGTTCGCTATGTGGGGCTGTAAATTGCCTTAAATCGCTGCGATATAATGCGATTTTCGCGATTTAAGGAAAAACTGGGACTTTCAAGCTCTGCGATTTAGTGCGATTTTAGGCGATTTAAGAAAAAAAATTTAATTTTAGGGATTGCAATTTAGTGTTTTCAAAGGAATTGAATTCTATATTTTGCTCAGGCTTCCTCCCACAGGGCAAAATTGGCAGGGTTGGTTAGGATAAACACAGTTAGGAAAAAAATATCATATCCTCATTGTTGTAAAGATAAATAGTCTAGGCTAACATAAGTAATCATAGTACTTGATGTAATCGATCACTGAAAAGCCCCAATGTGGGGAGTGAGCTGAATAATAATGTAATGTTTCCACACACATATGTATTGTATGAAGCAAAATACAATTATTAGAACATGTATGTACATTTTATATAAAGCTAGGTTAACTATTGTATTTAACCTGATTCACATATAAAGCTCAATATTTACGAACTTTTCACCCATTCTCTATTTATAAGCCATTGGGGTTCATCTTGGGGGTCATAGCAGGGTGTTAGCTAGCCCATATGCTGTACGTTTGACGGACTCTTCCCAATTGAGGGCTTTCCCAACTGGGTCTACTGGAAAATTAGCACGTGTCTCCCAAAATTTTAACGGTCGGGCAAAAATCAATCGAAATTGGGGAAATTTTTAAATTTCAATATTCTGTGAAAATTTTTTTCGGATTTGGCGGAAATTACGGAATATTTCTTTGATATCTCCTGAAAAAAATTTTTGGTGACCCCCCCCGTCCTGCCCCTTCCCGCTCGCCAAGAATTTTGGGAAAAATATTCAGCTAAGTCCAGTTAAAACTATCCCAATTTACGTTTAACGGACAAAATTTTATTTTCTGGCTAACACCCTGCATAGCTACATTTATATACACCACAAACATTGTAAACAGTTAATATA
>CACRXK020001517.1:0-27500 GCA_902702795.2 Paramuricea clavata
GAAAACCATTAAGTTGTTGAAATCCTCAGATTCCAGCCATAGAAACCCTGGCACGACTACACAAGAGAAGCTGAAAAACCTATTGGATACGTATGCAGAGGTTTTTGAAGACAAACTGGGAACTTTCAAATCTGCCAAAGCAAGGATAACCCTCAAAGAAGGTAGTCAACCACAGTTTCGCAAAGCTCGTCAGGTCCCATATTCCTTACGACCGAAAGTGGAGGAAGAACTGAAGAGACTTCAGAGCGAATGTATTTTGTCGAAAGTAGAATGGAGTGATTGGGCGACACCGATTGTACCAGTGCCGAAACAAGATGGTTCAGTTCGTATTTGTGGTGACTTCAAAGGTACTATTAACCCAACACTACAAGCAGAACAGTATCCTCTGCCTCGAATCGAAGATATCTTTGCCCATTTAGCTGGTGGGGAAAAGTTTTCCAAGATCGATCTCCGCCAAGCTTACCATCAGATTGAGCTGGAGGAAGAATCCAAGAAGTACCTTACAATTAATACGTCCATGGGCTTGTTTCAATACAATCGATTGGTGTTTGGTATTACCTCAGCTCCCGCCATTTGGCAGCGTACCATGGATCAGATTCTGGAAGGAACGTCTGGTATTAGTTGTATCCTAGATGATATGATTGTGACGGGTAAAAGCGATGCAGAGCATATGGCTAACCTGGAGGAGGTCCTTCGACGGCTGCACCACCATGGGTTAAGAGCCAATAAATCGAAGTGTGAGTTCTTCAAAGAAAAGATCACGTTCTGTGGCCACGACATTAATAGTGAAGGCCTGCACAAGACCACCGACAAGACAGCTGCAATGGTGAATGCCCCTCGCCCCCAGAGTGTTGCAGAGGTACGCTCCTTCCTGGGATTGGTGAATTATTACCACAAATTCCTGCCAAACCTTGCTACA
This sequence comes from Paramuricea clavata, assembly GCA_902702795.2. NCBI lineage: Eukaryota > Metazoa > Cnidaria > Anthozoa > Malacalcyonacea > Plexauridae > Paramuricea > Paramuricea clavata. Next base: position 920 of record CACRXK020001517.1, read on the forward strand.
ATCCTGCATCCTTTGAACCAAATGCTGGAAAGTAACTACCAATGGAACTGGACAGATCAATGCGAAGAAGCCTTTTGCAAAGTTAAAGCAATGATTGTTTCAGATCTGGTGCTTACACATTATGATCCTAACCTTCCCTTACAACTGGCTTGTGATGCTTCACCTGTAGGAATTGGAGCGGTACTGTCCCATGTCATGACACACGGCACAGAGCGCCCGATAGCGTTTGCATCGAGATCCCTGTCGAAGGCGGAGCGCAACTACGCACAGATAGATAAAGAAGCACTAGCTACAGTGTGGGGAGTCAAGAAATTCCACAATTACCTTTTCGGTAGGAACTTTACCTTACTGACTGATCATGAGCCTCTCACTTCAATCTTTCATCCCAGCACAAGCCTTCCTGTTGTCACTGCTGCTAGATTACAACGCTACGCTTTGTTCTTGGCGGGTTTTGACTATACAATTAGATACAAGAACACTAAGTTACACGGGAATGCGGATGGTTTGTCTCGATTACCCTTGCATAGTGAGACAACAGAAGGAGAGCCAGATCCAGTGGGCCTCTTCTATGCCACGCAGTTTGAGCCTTTGCCAGTCACAGCAGAACAGGTCAAACGAGAAACACAGAGAGATCCTCTATTGGTGAAGGTCCATGAGTTGGTTATGAAAGGATGGTCCACTCCACAAGATGAAGCGATTAAACCGTTTTACCAGCAGAAAGACGAACTGACAGTTCACTGTGGTGTCCTAATGCTTGGACACAGAGCAGTCATTCCTGCAAAGTTGCGTAATCAAGTGTTAACCGAGCTTCACGAAGGTCACCTTGGTATTGTTAAAATGAAGTCTCTGGCGCGAAGTTACATCTGGTGGCCCAAAATTGATAAGGACATTGAGCACCTAGCCAAGAGCTGCCCTGGTTGTCAACTTCAACAGAATGAAGCCGGCAAAGTACCACTACACCCTTGGGAATGGCCAACCACACCTTGGCAGAGAATCCATTTAGATTTTGCTGGGCCGTTCCTAGGACGAATGTTCCTTATCATTGTCGATGCACACTCGAAGTGGCCTGAAGTGGAAATAATGCCATCCACCACATCGACGCAGACCATTGACCGACTCCGAACTATTTTTGCCCGATATGGAGTGCCAGCACAGGTGGTGACCGACAATGGGCCACAATTTACATCCGCAGAGTTCCAACTATTTTTGAAGACTAATGGTATCAAGCATATTACCACGGCCCCATTCCACCCTGCAACCAACGGTCAAGCGGAACGTTTTGTGCAGAGTTTCAAACATGCTATGAAATGCGATAAACAAAGTGCATCCCAGCTGAAAACCAATATGGCAAAGTTCCTTTTGGCTTACCGGAATACCCCGCATTCGACGACTGGCCGGGGGTATGCAACCCCCCCCCCCCGAAAATCTGTGCCTGGCAAGAATGTTATGTGTACATAATCATGTGTAATGTTGTTTGGAGAATCACCGTCCGTGTTGTTTTTGGGCAGACCGCTACGGACTCGCCTCGATTTGGTGAAACCTGATTTACAAAGGAAAGTGATGAACAGGCAAATCGATCAAGCGGGGAGGAAAGGACATTCCCCCACACGTCAGTTATCCATTGGTCAGACTGTCATGGCACGTAACTACAGTGGGAAAGACAAGTCGCTACCAGGCATAGTTCGAGCTCAAACGGGACCCCTTTCGTACGAGATAAAAGTTGGTCCAAATCGAATTTGGCGACGTCACATCGACCAGCTTCGAGCCTCTAGTGTGAAAGTAAATGACCAGAGTGATGATACGGCTGAACCTCATCCAGAGCTCGGAGAGACTGGCCAGAATATTGCACCAGCAGAAGAAATTGTCGCAGAGCCGGATATCGAACTAGCCACGAATCCACCAGTAGTGCAACAAGAAGCCGGTAGGGCTACAACAGGATCTGAACAACGCTACCCAACTAGATCACACCAACCACCCGAGAGGTGGGGTCTTAACTGTTTGATCCGAAAACTGTTTAAGAAAACTACATAGAGAACTGCTTTATAATTACTTACTGTTATGGTTAGCATAATTGTTCGAACACGATAGTGAACTCATGAACAATATTTTATGATACATTCCTTAAGAGGAGAGATGGTGTTAGATATATAGATATAGACGGACAACGGTCATACGCACGGACATGCGCATTAGATATGTAGATCGGCCATGCTTATGTATTATTCATATTTTGTTAAAAAGTATAATCTAAATACACGACACACACCTGTCATCAATTTCCACATCAATGGTAAGCAAGATATGGGTCGAAAGTTATCAACTGCATTACCCCTTGATGGGTCTTTTAAGCACAACACTGTCCTACCATATGTGATCCATTGAGGTAGTTCAGCCTTACCATTTAAAATCTCATCTAACTGTTCTGCAATCCTTTGATGACAAGAAGTAATTTTCTTTATCCAATAACCCTGTATTCCATCTAGTCCTGGCGCTTTCCAATTGGGGATCTTCTTACACTGCTTTGTAATGTCTTCCTTATTTATCTTCAAATCGTTTTGGTTCAAATATCCGATTCCCTGTTTCATTTCATGTAGCCATTCAGAATCCTTATTATGTTCAATTCCATTGTCCCATATTTCGCTCCAGAACTTTATACTTTCACCCGCGTCTGGTATCACTTTATCAACTTTACTGTCCTGACCATTGTTTATTTCCACATAAAACCTTTTTTGGTCACTCTGAAACATTCTATTCTGTCTATATTTTTTCACCCTCTGTTCATACCTCTTTACCTTCGCTATTTTCGCTAGTATTATTATTATTATTATTATTATTATTATTATTATTATTCAATGAATTATTCCAGGAGAGGGTTTTTCAATACCTATTTACAGAACGAATAGTTATATTAAAATTAAAATTCCTATTTATAGCGTTTATTTCAAATCTATTTGTCTAAGTATGAGATTCTATTTGTCTATGAGATCATTTATTTAAAATCTATTTGTCTATTAAAGTCTATTTGTCTATTATTTAAAATTTATTTGTCTATTAAAGTCTATTTGTCTATGAGTCTATTTATCTATGAGTCTATTTGTCTATGAGTCTATTTGTCTATTAAAGTCTATTTGTCTATTAAAATCTATTTGTCTATTAAAGTCTATATTTGTCTATTATTCAAAATCTATTTGTCTGTTAAAGACTACCGATTTGTCTATGAGATCATTTATTTAAAATCCATTAAATCTATAATATCAGAAAATGTAATTAATTGTTGTTTAGCATCTTCTGCTTTAACTCAGTTTTAAAACTTTTCCAAGGTAACTTTTTAAAGTCTTCATCCAAGTCATTCCATAACTTCACCGCTCTGTAATAAAAGGTTCTTTGTCCTGAAACTGTTTTGTGTTGAAGGATGTGTAGCGCTTTATTATTCCTTGTATTTAGATCGTGAATTTCATTTCTTTTTATAAATAATTTGGATAGGTAAGGTGGTACTAATCAGTTCATACATTTGTATGTTATTAGTGTCTCTCGATATTTTAAGTGTTCCTCTACAGGAAGCCAGCGAATTGCCCGTAATGCTGGAGTTACATGATCGTATCTTCCCGTATTTGTCAATATCCTACAAGCAAAATTCTATACTGCTCTCAATTTCTTTATATTTGTTGCAGAAGTGTTTGACCATACTGTACAGCAATAATAAAGTTTGCCCATTACTAAAGCATTGATAATTAAGCGAAGACTGCCCTATCAAAACTATGCTTTACCCTTTGCATATAGTGATCTTCTTACAAGTATGAGCCGGGCAAGCAGACAATTAATTCTACTTAACCGCGGCTGGGAATCGAACCCGCGACCTTCGCATTTCTGGAACGACACTCTACCTTCTGAGCTACAAGGCCAAGTTGGGAACGATGTTACTTATTTGCGATGTTAATGACATATCGGAATTTCTTCCTTCCATGCCTGGTGCCAGCTATTAATGCAGCGAATGTTTTATATGATTTTTTCCCTTGAGATACTATTCGTGATGTAATGCATAGGTGTGTTGATCTTCTTACGAGTATGGGCCGGGCAAGCAGAAAGTAAATGTACTTCACCACGGCTGGGAATAGAACCCGCGACCTTCGCATTTCCAGAATTCGGCGCTCTACCTTCTGAGCTACAAGGCCAAGTTCGGAACGATGTTACTTATTTAATGTGATGTTAATGACATATCAGAATTTCTTCCTTCCATGCCTGGTGCCAGCTATTAATGCAGCGAATGTTTTATATGATTTTTTCCCCTTCAGATTCTACTCGTGATGTGATGTATAGGTGTGTAGATTTTCTTACAGGTATCAGCCGGGGAGCAGGAAATTAATTCTACTTGACTACGGCTGAGAATCGAACCCGCGACCTTCTCATTCCAGAACGACGCTCTACCTTCTGAGCTAAAAGATCAAGTTGGGAACGATGTTACTTATTTAATGTGATGTTAATGACATATCAGAATTTCCTCCTTCCATGTCTGGTGCCAGCTATTGATGCAGCGAATGTTTTATATGATTTTTTCCCTTGAGATACTACTCGTGATGTAATGTATAGGTGTGTTGATCTTCTTACGAGTATGAGCCGGGCAAGCAGAAAATTAATTCTACTTGACCACGGCTGGGAATCGAACCCGCGACCTTCGCATTTCTAGAACGCAAGTTGGGAACGATGTTACTTATTTAATGTGATGTTAATGACATATCAGAATTTCTTCCTTCCATGCCTTGTGCCAGCTATTAATGCAGCGAATGTTGTATATGATTTTTCCCCTTGAGATTCTACTCGTGACGTAATGTATAGGTGTGTTGATCTTCTTACGAGTATGAGCCGGGCAAGCAGAAAGTAAATGTACTTCACCACGGCTGGGAATAGAACCCGCGACCTTCGCATTTCTAGAACGACGCTCTACCTTCTGAGCTACAAGGCCTAGTTGGGAACGTTGTTACTTATTTGTGATGTTAATGACATATCAGAATTTCTTCCTTCCTTGCTTGGTGCCAGCTATTAATGCAGCGAATGTTTTATATGATTTTTTCCCCTTGAGATTCTACTCGTGACGTAATGTATAGGTGTGTTGATCTTCTTACGAGTATGAGCCGGGCAAGCAGAAAGTAAATGTACTTCACCACGGCTGGGAATAGAACCCACGACCTTCGCATTTCTAGAACGACGCTCTACCTTCTGAGCTACAAGGCCTAGTTGGGAACGTTGTTACTTATTTGTGATGTTAATGACATATCAGAATTTCTTCCTTCCTTGCCTGGTGCCAGCTATTAATGCAGCGAATGTTTTATATGATTTTTTCCCCTTGAGATTCTACTCGTGATGTGATGTAATGACTAATGTATAGGTGTATTGATCTTCTTACGAGTATAAGCCGGGCAAGAAGAAAATTAATTCTACTTGACCACGGCTAGTCCGGTTTGATTCTTAATAACTCTGAATTGAGTGAAGCTATTACACTCAAGTATATTTTATTAGATAGAGGAAAAGCTTAGTTAGATTTTGATAGAGTACAGTTGTATATTTATAAAAAACTGACCGAGATATTAATGTTCAAATTTGGTGACATATTCTGGATGTGTCAAATTATTAACCAAGCGTTGCTCAACTTAATTAAAGACGTATTATTATCAGTAAATTGATGAAACTTTTATTGAAAACGTTTATTGTGAAACGAAGTAGGCCTATTATTAGTTACAAAATATAAACAAGATTTATTCGTTCGGAATCGCGTGACCTCTAACACGAATGCAAGCTCGTCGGAGACCATACTGGGTCGTGGCATGTCGCTTCATGCAAAAACTTCTTGTACGTCGCGTTGTGCTATACAGGGTGTATAAAAAAAAACGCAACCTCGGAATTTCCCAAGAAATCGACATGGTTTTAAAGACAAAAGATTTTAGGCGCCTGGGAATTTAAAATGTCAAAATTATTGCACACGCGAGTGCATAAAGCAAAATTGATGCATTTATTTAATGCACAACAACAGTAATAAGATCTAGTAGCAATTCGATTTCAATTCCCAGGGGCTTAAAATCTTTTATGCTTAAGAATTGCAAAGTGATTTCTTAGGAAATTCCGAGGTTGCGTTTTTTTTTATACACCCTGTATAATTGTTCGTTTTGTCGGGGCAGGAGTGTTACCCCAGCGACCCGGCCATCGTTTTCTAACTTCTGCCGCGTTTTGGAATCTTGCATGCTCTAAGCAAATCCAAACTCTTTTATCCTTAGTTAATCTTGGCATACTCAAAATGAAACACAATTAAACCATAACATAACATATACAAGTATGCAACTCCTCAGAGACATGCAACATTCTTGGAACAAAATGTATGAAAAATATATCGCTGATACAGTAATATGTATTCGCAAAAAGGCATGTAGAACAGTATTATTTATTAAACTACCATATTCATCCTATTCAGACTTAGAAACAGTCAACTTTGTTTTGTTCCGTTTAAGAAAATTATATGAATAAGCCGTTCAAACTGTTCAAGAAAATTTTATTACCCCTTAACTTGTTTTCGGGTATTTTTAAAAACCAATCAAAAACTTGCATAAATTCAAACGTTAGTATCTCAGTAAATAGTGAGCGAAAACTGACATCTAATATATCAAAATCTAAGTTAGAATCAAACCGGAGTACTTTTTTGGGGACACCCGGTATATATATACCACTGAGTGCATTTTAATACAGTATTGACTGAGATAACTGCGTTTAAATTTGAATTGAGTTAACGCTTCTGGAAATGTCGAAAATTAGCGAAGAAAGGAAATATATAAAATTAGCGAAGAAATAGCACTGCTCTATCTAAGTGTCAACAGTTCATCATTATGAATAGCGTTGTCCGCAATTGACGTCACGAAAATTCGACCCCCCGCGAAGACTCAGACAAACATTGGCAACATTTAATATAAATAGTATTATGATTAAGAGCTTCCTGTGAGTTAGTTTGATAGTTTGATGTTTGTTTACGGTTTATTTGTGCGAAATCATACACACCTTGTACTTTTCGCTTTACCTGAAGTGCCAGTGCAAAATATTTTTGCTTTGGAAGTAGAAATATACACTTTTTCGTCACTTTAGTATCGACTGTGGATAGGCGGTGTCTACTGTATTATAATAGTACATGGTTTGGCGTAACTGTTGCTATAAAGAGGCCATAAAGAAAGGATATGCAAAAGAAAGGGCGATAGAAAGTCTGTAGTAGCAGATATTTAACCGAAAAAATCGCGTAGTCGTACCAGATTTAATTCGTAGCCCTAGCGAATCAGTTCTAAAGTTCCCTATTTAATGTTGTTGATTTCATGTTTATACTAACTTATATTTTAATACTCGCTTTAGTGTGCATTATTTTATTACTTTAAACATCTCTTTTATTAATAGCAAAGTCCTAAGCCAAAGAAGCTAGGATTGTTTACTATAATCTATTGACTACATATTCAACTTATAAAATACGGATTTATTAGGAATGTAATTAAAACTAATACTTTCCAATTTAAACTTTTTTAAAAAATGTCAAAGATAAACTACAAACTATATAAAACCTCAAATATAAAATCTTCCGTTGACCAGTAAAACTATTTTGTTTTGACAATACAACAAAAATATGTTATTATAAAAACAAATATTCATGTTATTTAAATATTCAGTTTTGTAAAATAGAGAACCGCCCTTTAACACTGTGTTAATTAATAGCCTATAAACACTGTCTGGTAAACTATTGCTTCTCTCAGTCATAAATTTAAGAACAGACGCTCTCACTGAAAACGATGGCGTCCCAGACTCATATTTTGAGCATGATCCATCTGCTTATACTGTCAAGCAGAGGTTAAAATGTTGAGGCCGGCTTATAGCAAAGCGGTATAAATTATAAAACGCCAAGTTCTTCTTCAGTAGGGATCTTCTTCGAGTTAGTGATTGCTTTTAATAGTTCGGGAAAGCATCGTTCGCTGGATGTATTGATGGGGGAAAATGGTTAGCTGCGAAAGTTCTTGGAGAAAAACCAGCACAGTCCGCAGTCAATAACAATCAACACATTGGTACGGCAGACATTCCCGTCCCGTCCGACTTTTCAATTCCCTGTTTCGGCAGTTTTTCTTAGTATCTCGAATCACTTGGACATGTTCCCCAGCAACAGTGCTTAGCATTAACCATGTTTGTAATTTGGGATAAATTTGAATTCGTTTTAGTACAGATAAAATAAATAAAAACGTCAATTTAGACCAATTTATGTTCGCTGCTAGTACAATTCTATACAAAATGTTAGTTTGTTTCAGTGCTCCCACAATCGAATTTTCGAATTCCTTAGAAAAAGCTCGAAAATTCCTCAGATTTCCTTAAAATTCCTTAAATTGGTAAAATTACGACAAGGCCTGATCACAGAGTTTCAAAAAGTGTTTTTTTTTCACCTGGTTTGCCTGAATTTTTCGAACTGAACGTTCTTTAAAACCGTATTTTTTGAATATTTGAAGTTTCTAGACCGTCGGGAATGGAATTTTTAGAGTCTTTCCTATCCAATATTTTAGTATTGCCTAACAATGAAGATAAGTATTGCTACTTTCAGTTTATAATGGGAAATTGAGAAAATTTTGGAAATTTGGAGTCTCCAGATCGTCAGAAAGGGTATTTCGCAATTGTCTCCCTGCCACAACACATCTCAACGTCTTTAGTTTGTTTGATGTTAACTCCAATTCAGATTAGAGAGTTCACTTTTTTATGCCCTGAGAATTACCTGAATTTACCTGAAAATCTACAGGATATCTACCTGAAATTGTTCATGAGCAATATTAAGGGTGTTGCACCCTCCCTCCCCCCTCTCCCGGTCGCTAGGGCCCTGAGAACTTAGAAAATCTGTAGATTTCAGAAGAAACAGCATACACTGACATTTAACTTTTGAGAATTTTAATGGAAAGACAGCCATATGTACATTTACGACATAGAGAACATACGAATATATGTAATTATGTCCATATAATGTTGCTACTTTCAAGTTTAAATCTCATTTGCGTGGCGTGGTTATTCTCCGTCAAAACGTTTTTAGTCCAGGATAAAATGTTTTGGAAATTCCTTAAAAAAATCCTCAAAAACTTAAATTCCTTAAAAAAATCCTTAAAACTCTTCAAAATTCCTATTTTTAAGGATAATTCCTTAAAAGTGAGAGCACTGGTTTGTTTGTCTGAGTCTCGTGGGGGGTCTTCACTTGGAGAATCTATTTTTAGCTACTGCGGACAACGCTATTCGGAGCTAACAAAAATCGTAGCGGTGGTCATGGATCCGGATATGGACGGCTTCCATGTAGAGAGAAAGTTCTACTGTAAAGAGTTGGGGCTAGCCAAGGCACAGGGAGCAGAGGAGTCGAGTTTATCTAGTAAAACAAGACAAACACCATCTTACCTTGTTAATTCTAGTATATTTCATTGTAGAATCCCAATGTGTGCATTAAAAATACATATTTATTCATCAAAGTTATCGAATATAAAACCAAAATATGAATTTCGACAATTAATATACTCCGCTGCCTTGAATTACCGTAGACTTGTATTTCCCGAAAAGCTAACGAACACTGTCCGAGATATCAACGAGTAAGAAACTAAGAAAGGGAGGAAACATTGCAGATCTTTCGTTAGCCTGCGAACAGGCTCACTGGGAGAAAGGTGAGCCTGCACGGAACCATGCGTTTTATTCATTCATCCCCTTTTCGCATCTGCTAAACGCTAACCAATCAGCGTCGACTGCGATAAATAAACTGTCAACTGTCAAATTGACGCAAGGCGTGTACATTGTGCAACATGAACAATAATAATACAAAGCATTAGCGGGCCGCACAATATATTACTCGGAAAAATATAGAATTCTTCAAATATTAAATAGATATCAATACACATACAAATATAAAGCCGAATAAACTACCATTGGCTTTGAATGTACAGTAATACTTGTACTATGTGCGACTGAAAGAACAATGTTCTGAATACTTTGAAGCTATTACTAAAATACGGTCAGATAGATTGGGATTTGGAATACCGAATACGTTTAAAATTTTACTAACTGTGGTCTAAATAAATGATAAATGAGCATGTATTTATTAATTTCTTCGAAATCACGAGTGTGCCAATAGTGGAAGCCGTATCGACGACGAAATTGTCAGCAGTTAATATACAGTAAACAGTACAACGTTTAATGTACGATATATATTTATGTAAATGACATGCCAGCGAGGATCGACAATATAATTATTCGTACATATTTGGGTATCTTTTGTATGCCTTCGCTTGCTGACTTGCTCACTAATGAGAATAATCCGTGAAGCCACGACGACCTCAAAATGTACTATACTATGGTCTGATGTCAATCCGAAGACGAAGTTCAGAATACTGTTATAGTTTCGTATATTGGATTTAAGCGATAGATTCAAGTCATTTATGATAGACTTTTTTGCTGTGATGCTTTGCTATTGCTTTTGGTTTCCATTTCTAGTTTTATTTGTTCGATAGTCCTATAATATATAATATTAAAATGAATAAAGTTCAAATTCTTCAAAATGCTGTTGTTGACATTTGCTATTTTTAGTAATTTTGTCAACGAGTGTAAGCCAATCAGAAGCCTGCGTTTCTATACGAACGCCACTACCAAGAAAACCTATCATCCGTGCAGGCCCAACCTCGTCCCCAGGGTCTTCTTCGTGCATGGCGCGTGAAAAATGAGAAGACCCTGGTAAAGGCTGTTCTAAACTGCGTTGTGATTGGTTTATACATTTGACCTTGAATGTGCTTTGAGGATGTTGTTATAATGAATATGATTGGTTTACCGCTAAATAATTCTTGTAATGAGCCCTACGATTGGTTGCATGATTTACAAGGATTTTCACAACAATAATTTGTTTGTAGTAAAATGCATGCTTCGCCAAGGCGCGAAGCTCGTTTCTGGCAAATATTTTCCAACTTTCAGCCTAATATCAGGCACAATATATAATGGAAATCGTAGTGTGAATATAGACATCATTTTGGTACTTCAAAGTTGAGACAGCTTATGTTCACATCGTTATCGAAGGTATGAATATATACACACACTGTATGATCAAACAAACCACAGAACCATTTGCGTTTGTGACGTTTAGTTCCTCTCAAATACTACCACTTGTTTAACTAGTACGAAAACCTCTTGTCTGCTTCATGTGACAGTTTAATATCAGTCTCAGATGAATATGCATTTTTATAGCAGAAATGAGGCACAGAACGATTGCTGTTTGTATAGCTTAATTGTTACATGTTTAAAAATTATAATAATAAAATAAGCAGTTCTTGCTGGGCTCATAGGACACCAGGAAATAATAAAAACGAATCTAAGATCCTATGCAATATTAAAATTTTGGTTATGTCAATAATTTGTGCCACTGCAGTCAACTGCTGGAGCACAGCTACTTGAATTTTCCACAAGAATGGATGCCACTGACCACCAAGAATGGATGCCACAAATGGAACATTTAAAATATATTCAACATAACTATAAAATTATTTTCAGTTAAATCTAGCATTAGTGTTACACTGTAAATCATCCATAATTATCACAGGTGTACAGAGAGTACACTTTTCAACCCCCTCCCCCAGCGACTTAACCGATGAATATTGGTTATGAACCCGCCTACCTGAAGCATATAGTTTGTACACTTCAGGAAATGTTGGTAGTTTTGGACAACCCATAATTGAATTTCATTAGCCTTTACATCATTGTGAATTACCATTTGCATGCATGTAACACTAACAGCATGATCTTTATTCCATACCATATAGGAAAAATTGAACACATCTGTCCTGCAGAGCTAGTACAAATTTACATTAGCAACTATTGAATCAGTGAGGGAAGGTATAATAAAGCAAGTGTTTAAATAAATGCAGCCAAATCAAAATTGTTTGTCTCCACACTACACTTCCTCATCAATGGACAGCTCAATGAGAACAAATGTTGTGGACAACTGTGGTTTGGACATTGCAGGCTGGCTGCACATTTTGCAATGATGTACATGCAGGGGATCGGTTGTTGAAGCATGAATGAAATCGATTTCAAAAAAGCTCCAAGGCTTACTTTATGAGAATGGGTCATTCCAGAAAACATCCATACCACCCCCACAGAGGAAATAGGAAGTTAACCCCCTTCAGATGTCCTAATACATTTACTATTATCAGAAACAATTTTTTCTCCCCTCCCCCTCCAGATGGCAGAAATTTCCTCCATGGGGGGAGTATGGATCTTTTCTGGAACGACCCAATTCATTTTCCATATGAGTGAGAGTTCCTATCAGCCACATGTGAGGATGCATATTACCACCTCTTTTCTTTACCCTTGCACAGTACAGAGAAGGAAAAACAAAGACCAGATTTTGAACCAAGTAACTTTGTTATTTAACTTAAAACAGCACTGTATATAACTTTAAATACTGTAAAAAATGAAATATCAGCTAAATACTAATTCAGTAAGAATTGTCTTGGTATGGAAATATCTTGTTCTGTTGTATATGCATTGTTGAATTGCCATGTCGCTTTCTTGAGTATTACCGGAATATTAAGTATAGTTGAGCCAGCTTCCTAATATTATGGAATCTAGGATAGTTGTTGACTTTGCGGTTTTCTTAATAATCTCATATTAGCAACATTCCTAGATGCGAAGACTAACAGCATTCCCATCCCCATTAAGTTGTACATATACAGTTGCAGTCTTCTTGACAGTTCTTGTTTTATCCATATTGAAATTTGAGAAGCATGAATATCTAAAATATAATACAATTGATTTGCATTTCATTTCACAAACTGGAAACCTAAATCTATATGTTACACTAAATCTATCCAATTAATTTATTAACGGTAGATTTATTTCTAATTGAGGGAGAAACATACTTATGACATAAGTTACATTTGAACAAAACTATCTCTAAACTGGTTGGCAATCTTTTAGTTTTACTGATTCACCATTCAGTGCACAATATAAACTCACAATACAAATGAAATTTCTGCTGTCTGAAAGGGGATGGGGAAATGCACTTTTAGAATGGTAAAATGTACTAGGATGTGTAAAAGAATTTATGGGAGTTCTAATCTGTATGAGAGCTGTGGATCTAAGGCAAATTATTCCACATGTAGGCACTTTGCATGCTCCAAGGGAATAAACTATAAATTACAGTATTATTATATACTTGAGTATTTATTAACATGCGATAATTTTTAGTCAAAATAACTTAAACAAGTGCCAACGTTCACAGTGTAAAATGGATATGAGTCTATGGCCCACTAGTAAATTTTCATTATCAAATTATAATTTCTCAAAACTAAGCGCTTTAAAAAAATACTTTGTAGGCATATTAGCACCAGTCATAGGGCCATTATATGTTGAATTATAATATAAATAACAATAATATATTGTAGTTTTTCAATTACCTTCACAGTGACAGTGTTGTCAGACTGCCAGTGCAAGCAGCCGTGAGACATGACAAACAACGCGAATTCTTCGGCCAGGGAGATAAAAATTAGACGTGCTAGCTTCTTGTTACTTTCTCTCTCTAGACATCTTAATTTTTGAAGAGAAATTACTTATCTAGAGGTATATTTTAGCAAAAAAATACATTTCCAAACTGAAATATTTCATCTCAAGAAGGCCATGAAAAATTTGGACGCCAGCAATGAATTGGTCAGCGCCAAGGCAAATTCGCTTTTGCGCATGCACTAAAATGTCCATGAATCGTGGAGATTTTCACAGCCTTTACCAGGGTCTTCTCATTTTTCACGCGCCATGCACGAAGAAGACCCTGGGGACGAGGTTGTGAATGTGCTGGATATTGGCTGGATAATTTTGTCAGAACAACCAACTTGCAAGACAATCTTACCTAAATTCATTGTTATGGAAAAAAACTTAACAGCTACAATGAATAATCATATATATTATATGGTGGATTTGATCAATGGCACACAATGTACAAAACTAAACTTGTGATACCTTCTACTCAAACCGATAATCTCCCACAACACGATTGTTTTTGTGTGAATGTGCTGTACGTGTTAAACCGAACAGTGTGGTATATCATTAACTGTGCACAGAACTGGAATTTATTTAATATATACTTCACTCATGACCTTCAAAACATTCTCAATTATTCAGTGGTCTTCGACATGTTCACCAAATATTTTGTGTATGTTACTCAACAGTTAACATTGGCAAGTGTAAACAACAAGTGACATAACTTTTGCTTCATATGATTACAATAAAGTTTTGAAAATTTGATGAGTATGGATTGAATTGACAGGTGACAGTTTACTAAATAGCTGGCTGTATAGACAGTTTGAATATTGTTTGCATGAAATTTTTATTTCCTGACTGCATAATTATCTGTTACAATCATAATCACATTATAAAGTTAGTTAAATTTTCTCGTGCGTGGTGGGGGGGTGGGGGGGTGGTTGTACTTGCCCTGCTGCACTCCCCGCTGTGTACAGCCCTGTTTTAAATCTTATCTGCCATTATAATAAGTGATGAAATATTTCAATTGTCCCATGTCATCTTCATTATTCAGTTTCTTTCAAGAAAATACAAAATGTGAATCAAGTTTTTTCGCAGATACATGTACGCGTCGCGTACCTATTTTTTTGTGTGTTGGTGTTATGTTACAACTACACATCGTGTTAAAATACTATCTAAAATGCAGTAAAATCGAAACGCTGAATTCTTAGTTAATACTGTATACATTAAGTATATATAAATGTGGTAAAAGCGCATAGCAGTATTAGACATTATAATATGAAATCCGATAGTATTTGTCGTTTGTATTTGTACGCGTACTATAAAAGCAGCGCGCAGTTCAACAGATTCCACTTGATATATTCTTGCTTATGCTTTAGTGAATATTACTTCCATAAACATAAAACATTAATTACACTGGCCTGTAGGGCCAAGTGTCTTAAATCCCCCTTTTTCTGTTTTTTTCGTAGTCGAGAAATCGAGTTTGCGTTAGCTCATCGCAGGCTCATGATGCAACGATTAAGCCAAAATGCCATCGATTCTCTCGGTCACATGATTTAGATAGTATAGTAATAAGTTCGGTATTTATGTACGTAATAGCCGACTCATGCCATGCTTGTGGTACATTTTGCGTTTATTAGCCCATACACTTGTACGCACGCGCACAATTCCGAACTCCAATGGCGACTTTTCACAGAGTGATCAAACTATATTTTACACAGTTTCGTTGAATTTTCAAAGAATTGTGCCGGTTTTCTATGGAATTTACGTTGCGTCGAACTCTGGACTTTCTTGCGTGTTGAATTAATGTGTTTTTCTTTGTGTAACGACTCGAAAACCACAAAATTTGGACCCAGCGAATTTATACAATATATAGAAGGATATTTAAACAAGGACAAGTTAAAGGTTTGACAGTTTGAATTTTTAATAAACAACTATAAATATACGTCGTGGACTCATAACATCCCTTGTGTACTTAATTCCTTACGATAGTTTTAGTCAAATGTCGATAATATACCTTTAAATACATGTGTTAAAATGCGCGCAGTACTAGAATTAGTAGCGCTGGCCGCTGGGTGCGGAAATTTTAGTACTGCACGAAATATAATCCGCGCGAAAGGCTTTGTCATGTGGTAGCCTATACTAAAGATAAAGCGTGCGTTCAAAATACCAACAAAAACTGGAACCATTATTGACATGTATGGTTCTCATTCAACCTCGAAGAAACGTACGCATTTCGTTTGAGGTCGACTTGTGGCTGCCTCGTCCCCAGTCGCTTGCTATCAAATAATTAATTAGTAAAAGACGAAAATTAATGGGGGCGCGCGGGACGATGGGAAGGGGAGGAGTTGCGAAGCGACTGGCAAATCCTGCATTCAAGATGGCGTCCGCTGTAATTGTGGACGAAGGATTGTCGTCCGGTTCATATTTGCATTTCCGACTTTGGAGTGGGGAAGATAAAAATATCTCGGCAAGTATTTGCTCGCCCTTTAAAACGAAAACCACCATTGAAATCCTCATAAAATAACCTTTCGAACGGGGGGTCAAATGCCGTCATAACATGACACAAACCAAAACAATCGTATATTTACTTGCCGCTTGGCCAAACATTCTTATTTCATATCGAGAAAAACTTGAATATCTTCTAAACTCTTCAGAATTCGCCCAAGTTAATAGCAGTAAAATATTCCTTGTATTCAAGCGATTTTATGTAGAGAGTTTCGTTTCAATACGACGAGCAGAAACATTTATTTTGAATTTTTCAAAATATCAGGTTTCTACTCGCACGCGCGTGCCACCGGCTGAAATTTAGATATTTTTAAATACCGAAATAAAATATACAAATCTGCAGATACAAGCTGGAAAATAACACTCTAAATAGTGTGTTGGATTGTGATTCGAACAAGACTAATACGAAAAAGATACGTTAAAAGGAGCCGAAGTTATATTCGGCGAAAGGTATGGCTTTATAGTGATACATGGCCATACATTGTTTACATTGTTCGATATTGTATATAGGTATGGTATGGCTAGTTTACGTTGTTCGAGTATCGCTAGTTTATATTTTATGGCTACCTACAATGTTCGAGCATATAGCTTCTTTCAAGTGGAATTTTTTGGTGGCGTATTTCTTCGTATTTCTCCGTATTTCTCAGCATTTAGCCCATTTGCAGATTTTCGAGTAAATTCGCAGATTTTCGAGTCACGACTTGGCAGGCCCTTATTTTAATTTGTTTCGTCTTCCCAGCATGCATCACAACAGATTTGTTCAGCCACTGATCTATATATTAAACTGATATGTCTATATATACACTGATCTACAAACAGTAAGGGCCTGCGGAGGAGGCAGGACTTGTGGCAAGTCTACTCATTTGCCTAATACAATAACATTTAGTTCGACGCAAATTTTAATACAAGTATGGTATCATATTTCATAATATAACAAACAATGTAAACTAGCCATGGCCATACATTTTGCCGAACATAATTTCGGCCCCTTTGGACATATCTTTTTCGTAATAATATTATTGGAACCAGAATCGAAAGTGTTATTTTCAAGCTTGTGTCTTGGGACTTTTATCTTTTATTTCGGTATTTACAGAATATTTATATTTTTAGCATGGCGATCAAAAGTCAAAACAAGGTCGGCATGATTTGCACGTCCATCAATCGAGCTATAAACGTGCGTGCGAGTAAAATCCCGATATTTTGAAAAATTCAAAATAAATATTCCTACTCTGCGCCGTATTCAAACGAAACTTTGTACATGAAAGCGCTTGAATACAAGATGTATTTTACTCACATTGACTCTGAGCAAATTCTGAAGAGTTACTAAAGAATACTAAAGCGGTGCATTGCCTGTTAATGGATTACCAATGTCAGACTGTTTGTTAACCCATTTACTGACAGTACTCTGCCACTAACAAGTAAAATCGTCTGGCGTAGAGTGTAAATTGGTCTGGCGTTAGCCAGAGTTAAGACAAAAGTAGTGTGTATTGTAATAGACCTTAATATCCACTTTTGACCCAATGCGGGCTTCATTTTCATGTTGGCTATGCCTATGTACTCGTATTCCGTGCACACAATTTAAGAATGAGTTTGTGAACGGGCTTAAATGATGAACGAGAAGGAAACATTGGGGATATAACCGAGAATTGTCTAGAAGTATAAATTTTTGCATTCTGTTAATACGCCATAAAGGCCAGCACTTTCCTTGCAATAGTAACTCCTAGTAATAGATTTGCACCATTACGTCTCCCGAAAAGATCTTTTATTTTTTTAAAAAGTCCATAAAATTTGCTTGCGGTTTAAGATTTGTATTCCTGCCTTTTGCGCCATAGCACGTATCTCGTTATTTTCAGGCCAGTGTGAACGCCTGAGTAGGCGTCTTGTTAACATTAAATAACACGCAAGTATTCAATGAGACGCACATATTTAATATCTGTCACCTGTGATTGCCCTTTAACCCCTGATCGTGGCAACAAGCCAAGTTTTCTCAGTTGGCTCGCTGCGAGTAATAATTGTGCTTTATCAGTAATTTGTACTATTTAGTTCTATTTGCTCTTAATTCCCGCAGCAATCCCGACCTCGCAGGTACCATTGTTCAGTTACTAACCTTTGTTTGTTCGCTCTCAACTCTCGAGAAAAAGAGAACACGTGCTCGAATGAAGTTCATTCATATCGCCGCGCGTTGCATGTTGGTAAAATGACTTTCAACCAACATGCTTTGCGGCTCTAGCAAGATTGAGATTTTGAGTAGCTGTACGATTTTAGTTAGTTGCTGCCTTGCTCACTCGCTTAATGCTCGCTCGCTGCGGCAGCAAAAACATTTTCCGTGTTGACACGAGTAACACGACGCCCGAGGGCGGAGAAACATGCACGACACCCTGAGGCAGGCTGGCCCTGGGGGTAGCCTGCGAACATGCGTTTATAGAAGACCACCCAAGGGAAATAAACGCCTGCCGGCATGCTTTATAATTTTGGAAAACGCCCCTTTCACTTTGGGTCACGTCGGGTGTTTGTATTCCGAGTAATGAGTAATGGGTAACGAGTCGCTCTCCTCCGCAGAGGCTTTGTAGTTTGTTTTCTTTCTATGAGTTTGTTTTCAGTGGCGTAACGGATAAAGAGGGGGCGTTTAAGCATATTTGATGTGGGGACCCCGGGTTACCAATACAATAGATCATTGAAAAGAATTGGGTAATTACAATATATGAATAATTTAGACATTCTCCTCGCTCTATTCACAGTTAATAGAAGTAGGCCAAATCACAGATTTTCACGTCTTGATACAACGGCTGCATTCCAAGCCACAACAAGTGCAACTTCAAACTGGGTTTAGCAGAACTCTTCCCAATCATAAAACCCATGTCTTCAACTTCTAAAACTGTATTAAATTCATACGATTGATAATATACATGGGCGTCGTGTTACTCGTGTCAACACGTACGGAAAATGTTTTACTCTTTTTTTCTTTATCTTCATATGCGACGAACTATCTTTACTACCATTTTTTTGAAGGAGTTTGTTTTGGCCGTCGCCGTCGCGTTGCCGTCCTAAAATCGTAAGGTCTCTATTATATTTATATTGAATATTTATAGAATGTTCTGGAAAATTCCGTGTGTACAACAATGATACTGAATAACAGCATGGGCGTACCGGAAGGAAAAAATTAGGGGGGCGGAAAGAAAATTGCCCGACTTTTCGGGATTCTGCCCGACTAGTACCAAAAAATTTTTTCCGGAAAAATTATTTTGGCGACCCCCCCCCCCGTCGCCAAAAAAATTTCGGTCAGTGTACCATTTTAGGGGTCAAAAAATTTTTCCGGACAACCAATATTTTTCGTAACATAACACAAATTTTCGAAAAATCGCAAAATTTGCCAAAAAATTGACTTCATTTTAGACAAAATTGGCAGAATTTGTCCCATTTTTTTTTTTGCAAACCAAAATTGCCCGACTGTTGATCGAATATTGCCCGACTGCCCAAAAAACTGGGGGGGCTACTGCCCCCTCCCGCCCCCCCCCGCCCGGTACGCCTATGAATAACAGTCTCCAACACATGTAACAACTTTTGAGAATAACTAATTTTGTTTTATTTGAGATGGAATAAATAAATCAGCTACCGTTGTCGATCGGAGGCCTCATTATTTAGCATTATTATTTTTTTCATTTTCCCATTGATTCTTCACCTGCATTTTTTACATTTTCTAATTTTCTGGCCTATGTGCCGTGGCTGATGGGGGCCCCTAACTGTTGGGGACCCTTAGTTTTTTAACTAACCCTAACCAATGAGCCGTTACGCTACTGTTTGTTTGCTTTCCATAAATTTGGCTTGCGGGCAGTCGCGGGCTAGGCAGAGAAGTGGGCGCGCGGGGGATGACGGGAAGAATGAAGATTCCCTATTATCTCCAAATGTCCACGATGCCCGCTTTTAACCATGGTAACGAGTAATGAGTAATGAATTTTCGTACTTGCTTTGGAAAGATAAACCATGAAAACATTGACAGTGATTCCACTCACTCGACCTTTCGTGAATAACTAGTAATGCTGTGACAGCAGTGGCGGAAATTTCGGTGGGGTTTCCCCCCCCCCCCAAACAAAAGTTGACGAATTTCGGGTGCAAATTGGGGGGGGGGGGGTTGTCGAAAATTTGAAGGTTTTGTCGGAAGGTTTTTCCACTGTGTGACGGTGTCAGCGGTTTAAACTGGTATGACCAAATATAGCATACTCGTTTAGCATGTCACATATGAACCAGTTATATTAACCACTTCAAAACGATCGTCTCCAAGTTGACCAACATGTTCGCAATAGTAGAATACAAAGTAAACACTAAGTAGCGGTCGACACAAATCCGGAGTCAACGTGAGCAGAAATTGCGTGTTTTTTTCTTCGATTTAAAGAGTAATATCTTGGTTTTATAAACTGAAAACTTAGTTATCGACATTTCGCATGGGAAAAACCTGAATTTAGCCGAACACAATGGTATGGAAAGTGTTTACGAGCTTAAAAACTGTTGGACGTCAATTGCGGTTTGCATGGCTCAGTGACCGCAGATATGGCGGCCGAAAATTTATTATAAAACCAACCTTTATAGGACAGAACTTGTATTCTATACTATTGCGAACATTTTATTCAGTCAACTTGGAGACGATCGTTTTGAAGGCTGAACTGGTTAATATGTGACATGCTAAAAGCGAGTATGCTATATACCAGTTTACACTGCCGACACTGTCACATGATTATTATTCACGGCAAGGAGTGAGTGGAAACATTGTCAATGTTTTTATGCTTTCTCTTTCTAATGTAAGTTCGAAAATTCAATGCTCGTTACTCATTACCCATTACTCGTTACTCATTACTCATTACTCATTACCCAATACTCATTACTCATTACCCATTACTCATTTCTCGTTACTCATTATTAATCATTACTCGTTACTCGTTACTCATTACTCATTACCCATTACTCGTTATCCATTACTCGTTACTCGTTACTCGTTACTCGTTACTCATTACTCGTTACTCAGCTCATTACTCATTACTCGTTACCCATTACTCGTTACCCATTACTAGTTCATTACTCATTACCCGTTACCCGTTACTCATTACCCAATACTCATTACTCATTACCCATTACTCATTTCTCGTTACTCATTGATCATTACTCGTTACTCATTGATCATTACTCGTTACTCATTACCCATTACCCATTACCCATTACTCGTTACTCGTTACTCATTACCCACTACTCGTTACTCATTAACCATTAGTCATTAACGATTACTCGTTACTCATTACCCACTACTCGTTACTCGTTATACTCATTAACCATTAGTCATTAACCATTAGTCATTAACCATTACTCGTTACTCATTACTCATTACTTGTTACTCATTACCTATTACTCGTTACTCATTACTCGTTACCCATTAACCATTACTCATTACTCGTTACTCGTTACCCATTACTCATTACCTATTACTCGTCACTCATTACTCATTACTCATGAAATGATTTAATGACAATTCAATTGGAGCTATAGTGAAACACAAATGATGATTGAACAGTTGAATAATACTTTGATATGCATATTTTAATTCTTCCAGTCTCAGCCAGATATTATAGTTCAACTGTAATTTATCCCACGCAGCATGCGTCATTTAATTGGATGCGCAGTTCAAACTCTGAATTGGCTTATTAGGAAACGGTTATTATTTATGGCGGGGGAAGACACCGAAGTGAAATGTTTTTCTTGGTAAAAATTTGGCTAATCCAACCACTGAAAAGTAAAAATAAATTTTACCTAACCTCAAAAATATATCAATTAGAAAATAAATACCCATCCCTGACCAAAAAGATACCATTCAGTTGTCACACGTGTCCTTTACCTCTTCTGTGACATGAGTTGGATAACTGCTTGTGCAATTTTTGGCATTCTATAGTTTCATGTTGTCTGCAGATGTACTTTCTTTGGAGACACCGTTTGCCAAATAACCAATCAGACAATGACTCTGATTGATTGATTTATATATTGTATTATGACTGTTGAAATTACTTTTTAGTCTTCAATATATTTGAGTGAGCCATGCTTTGGAAATAACAATGAATTTTTATTACCCAACACGTGAGTTATTTTGTTTTTTATTTACCCAATCTTTTATACTCGCTCAAAATTTTGTTTACCCGATCCTTTTCTCTTCGGCCCCTGCCATAAATAATGAACGGTCCCTTAGTTTTGCGCATTTGAGTATTTTATCTACACGGCCTATAAGACCTAATTCCCATCACATTTCTAGTTCTGGAGGTTTTAAATATGGCAGTCTGCCTTGCTTCTTCTTGCAATGTGTTCTTTTATGTTTCTGTTCATCATTTCTGTTCATTTTTCGTTTCACTACAGTCTTTGTAGCCCCGCTTAACTTCAAGTGAGGGAGATGGGGGACGCCGGCGAGAAATGGTCTTCCCTCCGATGTTTCGTGGATTGCCCTCGTTCGAATGACGTGCTTGGGTGGAGGTCTCAATTGTGGTAAACCTGTCAGGCAAATCTTCTTCTCTGGAACTCTAGATTGGAAAGAGTGTTGCAAGATGAATGTTTCACTGAAATTTGTTTCCAATTTTGTTTTATTTTATTTTAAGAAAGCGTAGTTCCTGTTGCTTTTTTAGTACTTTTTTCATTTGCATTGTGAAAAAATAATTATTTTTTTCATCTACTATAAAACTGGATTTGTTTGGTTGTAAGAATTACTTAAGCCTGGTTATTACACTATCAAAGTTTCTGTGATCACAGTAGGAGTTAAATTCTAAGTTTTGGAGGATTTGTAAGAAATGGTGTGTTAAACACCGAGTCAGTTTCGTCAAACATTTCTTACAAATCCTTTCAAAACTTAGAATTTACCTATGCAAGACTGATTCCCTACTGTGATCACAGAAACTTGAGAAAAATATCTATCGTGTTTGATATTTTTCACTTCGCGAGGAAAAAATCTCAACGTCTGCGGATGTTGCACATGCGAGTTTTTAGTACTGAGCTGTTTGAATTAAGTAGCCAATGAGAACCCATAGTTTCTTCACGTGACTTTTGTCGAAATGGCGACAATGGAGGGAAATGCAAACGATCTTATCAACGACACAGAGTAGATACATATACAGAGCTGTCTATATGTCGACGTTGCTGTTGAGTAGCTTCCCCAACGTGTGCGGTGAAAATGCATGGATGAGCTAGCCGCCACGCGAGGCGTTCAGCTCCGGCAAGTTTCTCTGGTGTGCGGCAGGCTTCAGTAATAGAAGCCCCTAGGGGCTGATACTCAGGCTAATAGTTATATGGTTATTAGATGTTGCAATATAATATAAAGGCGAAAGCAAGTGTATTGTCACAGTGTAATGCAATTTACGTATATTAATTTTCAAAGGCGACTATAACGTAATTGTATTCCCTTGAGCATTCTGCCATTCTAGTACGGCCGTAGGCGTAGTTGTTTAAACTGCAACGTTTAGCTCAAATATTTCTTACAAATCCTTCAAAACTTAGAATTTACCTGTGCAAAATTCCTACTGTGATCACAGAAACTTTGATAGTGTATTAAAACCAGTCTTTTACATCATTTTTACGGCTCATGCATATTAAACCACGCCAACAGTTAAAACATTGGAAGGCCTTTTTGGGTGTTTCATGTGAATTCACTCATATAATTTCACTGGGATAAGTACTTTTAAGAGGCAAATAAAGTTTAGTAATGTACTAATGTATGCTTTGGCTCGAATACAAAAATGCAAGTACTTTTTGTCGGTTGTACGAAGGCGCGAAGGCTGGATCAATCTACCGGACAAGTGATTTTTTCAATCTTACTAAAATAACTCGTTGATTGGTATAACCCAGATTAAATTTTATTATTTATAAACTGAAGTTTCTTTTCACCAATTGTGAGGTGCATATCCGTAACTTATGGGGTGCATATCCGTAACTTATAACTTATCCGTAACTTATAATCATTATCAGGTAGATAGCGCTATCCAGTGCTGTATTTTTTTGCCAGCTGCGAAAGACATATTATCACGTTTCGAAAGCGCGTGACTAGTTTTTTCGCGGAAACTGCAACGCTTATTGCTTGTATATATATTATTGTATGTGCATATAAAAAAGATTTGAATTTTATAAAAACTATTTATTTTTCTCACGTGCATGGCGTTTTCCCTACGTTCCATTTTCACGCATTTGTAAAAACGATCTGTCAAAAGTCATTAACATATTTTTCAGTATTAGCAAGCCAAAAGGTCAGATAAACAGCCCTAAAAATGCTATTCATGTTAAAAGGCGTATAAGATTACCAAAACTCCTACGTTTTCTAGCTTTAATCCGACCTGTAATCGTACCCAACATCGCAAATGATAAATATTTTACGCTATACGCTTGTTAGCTCATTGTCGGAACCTGATCGACGAAGATAAATTGACAATTGTAAATCAATTGTAAATCAAATTTCATTGTCCGTGCCTTGTTTGCTCATTAAAACTCCACTAAATATATGATGAAAAATGTCAATCTCGTAATACAAACCTTATATCAATATATTTTGAAAACTTTTCATCATCCGCTGTTCCTTCCATGCTTTTATTATTAACCACATTACTTCCTCCCCATTCCATCGTCCCACGGCTTGCGACACTGTTTTTTTTTCGATATTCATCAATATATCTCCCTGCGTCAGAAAAATGTCGAAATTGCTCTGCTTCAGACGGTTTGGTTTTAAATTTCATTCTGTTCATAACGCGTTGTGTACATTTGATTTTTGGACGAGTTTCGGCGACATTGGGCGCTTCAATAGGCGGTAAATGCCAACCACACAAATGACTTTCGCTCCCCATTACAAAAGTTTGCCAAATAATGACTCCACGAGATTTGCCAACCGTTTGCTAATGCTGTATAATTACAGCATTATCCTTTGTTTACAAATTGATTATTCCAATTTCGAAAGATAGCGAAGGATTAACAATTTATACCATTTATATTTTTCGATAGTTATCACCACTTTCGTAAGTGAAAGTCATACACACAGTCTAGTCAATCCCAGCCTGGGATTTGTTTAATTTCTCAGCTTCGTGTCCCTATTATATGTATAATTGGCGGTTGGCGTATGTTGTCATACCAAATGTGATTAGCCACAACAGTGTAATGTGATATAGCTATCGACTGTTGAAATTGCGCGGTCGGGTGCTAAACCACTTATCTTAAATTGGGCATGTTTACTGTACTTACTATACTGTACATTTGTTAATAGATCCTTTCAACTTTCAAGCACGGAATTCTATAAATTTGTAATCTTTAGTGAGTAGTGGCTAGTAACGTGCCTTTGCATAGGCATACGGGAAGGAAAATGTTTGCCCGTCGTTGACGCAAATTACTTCAACGAACACTACATTTTTTGCGTCAGAAAATTCCTAAAATTTCTGTCGATGGAGAGTGAGGTGTGGGGCTAAGGGGGTGGGGGAGAGTCGGCGTCGAGTGAGGTGTGAGGCTAAGGGGGTGGGGGAGAGTCGGCGTCGGCCATAAATTTTGGAGACATCAGTTGAGAGATTTTGAAAAGGTTACATACTTCTTCCTTTTTCGACTATTTTAATACGCGTCGCTCTCCCCTTTAAGCATTTGCTTGATTTTTAAGTAGAATTTTATTAAGTAGAATTTTCCAGATTTTTAAGTACAATCTGCCTGACTTAAAAATGATTGGGGGGGGGGGGGCAAGCCTATCCTTTCTCCCCTTCTTTCTCTCCTTTCTCATCCTCTTTCTTTCTCCTCTTTCACCTATGCCCCTCGGCTACATGTATGAAACGACACTTAAAATGCAGGGTAGCCCTTTCAGAAAAAGCTTCTAGTATCAATAGAGGCCCTGAGAGTCAGTGTCTGCCAGTTAGACTAGACGGGTTTGCGGATACTAAATGGAAATTTCAAGTGTAAATTTTAATTTTTATACATTCTATTTTATACACGCAACTATAGGCCCTTTGGCAGGAATCGAACGGGTGGCCCTGCGATTCCAGTGCAGTGCCTCGACCTACTGAGCTACAGAGGCCTCCGCCTGCTTCTGCTTAGGTCTTAATAAAATAAAATGTATGTAGCAGGGGTTATTCTAAGCTGGATTTGCTAGGTCTTTCTGGAGTTGGAAAAAAAGATCTGGAGTTGTAAATGAAAAACACTGGAGTTGTGATTGATATAATATTGATAATAATATTGCTTTATCAACTTTCTGGAAAGTGAAAGCCAAAGGTGTTGAGTCTATTCGGACTGAAATGAGACGTCTGAAGTGATTTTATTCGTCGTTATCTCTTATCAGTTTGATACGTTGATAGATTTTGTCACTTTAGTGCTCTGTCAGCAGGGGGAAACATTTTATTTATTTTTATAAAGACCCAGAAGTAAAATAATATTAATTGTGACTGCTAAATGGAAAGTATTTGACCTGAGATTGAGCTAAACTCATTCAAAGGTCATATTTATTTCCTAAGATGTTTATGAAGTATGTCGTCAGTTTATACGAAATATGGAATTATTG
>CACRXK020001517.1:32500-35059 GCA_902702795.2 Paramuricea clavata
TATAATGACTTCAAAGCAGATATTGGTCTGTGCCAGTGTAAGTATAAGTATAAGAAAGCCAGGGGTGGAACAAATAGGCAAGCATGCGAGCACTGCTCGCAGGAAATGTTAAACAGCTGCAGGAAATTCGTTTGAATGAAGATTTGCTATTGAAAATTTGAAGGAAACCTTAACACCCATGTCCCACTATGGGCGCAACAACATATGGTTGACAGACATTATTCCCTAAGTATATGTTTATGCAGATTTAGCACAAAAATACTTGTTGGTATGCAGCAAATTCAGTTTTCTCCAGGTTGTGCTCCCAAGAAGAAAATTAGTTTATGAACTATAATTTTACATCAAATGATTATAGATGAATGAAAGACTTCAAAAAGGCTTTGTGTCAAAGTTACGTATTCGAGACGATGACACCATTGTGATGTCACAGAAAGTTCATTCTTGTCCAATACTCTCGACTCTTAACGATCCGTGAACACCGCTAGGTTTCGTTCGAATCGTTCGAATGGTAAAAAAGTTAATTTGCCCTCTGTATAAGTTATTCGTGGTAGTTTGATCATTATTTAACTTACTGATTACGTCATTACCTGTACAGAGATCTAGTCTATTCGCACCATTCCTACGAATCGTACGAATCGTTCGATTCGTGAACTCTCCCATATCCGTTCGAATGGTTAGATTTCACTTACTGGTGACGTCATCACATCTATAGAGGTCCACTATAATATTCGTACAATTCGTACGAATCGTGCGAACCGTTCGATTCGTGAAGTCTCTCCTATTCGTTCGAATGGTTAGATTTGTTAATCTATGTGTTTCCCTCGTTCTTTAGAATAACAACGTATACAGCTAATAGAAATGTGTCTAACAATGTACATGGAAAACACCTAGATCTCTTACATCATCTTTCCGTTAAAATAATTTGCGTGTTTTGTGCAACATGATTGTATTCGGAATGTGTTCGTGTGAGAGACGATAGTTAATCTATGTGTTTCCCTCGTTCTTTAGAATAACAACGTATACAGCTAATAGAAATGTGTCTAACAATGTACATGGAAAATGCCTAGATCTCTTACATCATCTTTCCGACGTTCTTTAAAATAATTTGCGTGCTTTGTGCAACATGATTGTATTCGGAATGTGTTTCGTGTGAGAGACGATAGTTAATCTATGTGTTTCCCTCGTTCTTTAGAATAACAACGTATAGAAGTGGATCTATTAACAATGTGTATAAAACACGTTTACACGCGTACTTTCTATAAAAGTGTATAAATGTACTGGTTCTTTGAAATAACTTAACCTGGCCATTGTGAGAGTGAGAATTAATACGTTTCCCTCGTTCTTAACTCAACACGATTCATTCAATTACACAACGGAAAGAAGTATATATATGTGTCAGTTTATGCAAATTCTACATTTACCCCTTTCTTCAAAGCTCGAAACGCTGAAGTTATTAAGACTATACTCTACAGTTACTAACTTACATTTCAATTTAATATTGTAGCATGTTTGTTTCTAATTGTCATTTAGCTTGCGTGATTTTATGTGCCAGGGTCATGGGCGTACCGGAAGGAAAAAATTAGGGGGGCGGAAGAAAATTGCCCGACTGTTCGAATTCTGCCCGACTAGTATCAAAAAAATTTTCCCGGAAAAATTATTTTGGCGACCCCCCCCCCCCAGTGTACCATTTTAGGGGTCAAAAATTTTTCCGGACAACCAATTTTTTTCGGAACATAACACAAATTTTCGAAAAATCGCAAAATTTCCCAAAAAATGGACTTAATTTTAGACAAAATTGACAGAATTTGTCCCATTTTTTTTATTGCAAGCCAAAATTGCCCGACTGTTGATCGCATATTGCCCGACTGCCCAAAAAACTGGGGGGGCTGCCGTCCCCCCCGCCCCCCCGCCCGGTACGCCTATGAGTGAACACCCCCTAGTTCCCGCACCCAAAATCGAGTTTGTCTGGCCTTTCTTCAATTCTCCCACCATTATTCTGTCACCTATATGCGGATAAAAAATCCTTCGACCCCCCCCCCCCAAGTTAAACACCAGTTGCCTTCGTAACAAAACAATATTTTATTATTGCTATTGTGGGCACCAGCCGACGTGGGCGGGCGACGTTAGAGAGTTTAACCTTCGCGTTATACGGCAAACGCCAGGCAAAGAAAAATTTTACGGTATCAGGCAATAAAGAATAAATGAACTTGCCGTTTTCGAACTGCAATGCATGACTATTCTTTCGACACAAGAAGGAAAATATGAAACTAAAACGTTTAACGAAAATTTTGCGAAGAAAGTTCGAAACTGCCGTTTGCCGTTCCCGGAAACACCTAACCTGAGTATCAGGCCGTACTTTTTAGGGCACAGGCACGCCTGATCGTGGGCGAAAGGGAGAAAAGTACGGCCTGACACAGAGGAGGAATGAGGGTCTTCCCGAAATGCAACGCGTGAATCAGTGCGGCTCATTATTATTCAAGCTATTTATTCTCAACACGCCGTTCGATTAAAAACTGTTGAAATATATTGCGATTTTTGCTGTGAAGATCTCGTTTTCTC
>CACRXK020001517.1:35955-53238 GCA_902702795.2 Paramuricea clavata
TATGAATATCTCGAGGAACTTGATCAAATGAATTGGTCAGCCCGAGGTAATGTATTGAATCAATATTTGAGCAACACTTCAATTGGAACAACAGTAAATGTCCCTACAAATCATATAGCATGTTATCAAATGTCCCCAACCTTGGGCCTGACCCTGGGGTTGGAATTTGTAGTCAAATCCCCTAACGTTGTCCCCCCCCTCCAGCATAACATTGATAGGGCAAAAAAATACGGGGTTTTCCGGTTTCCCAACCCTACCTAGCTTTTGGATGCCGAAATCCGACCCTAAACTTTTTATTGGATCATGCTTTAAGTGTTTCCACTTAGAGGGAAATGATTGTGGAAAATGGAAATTTGAGGCAATATTAGGGAAATTTATGTTCGGATGTGGAAGCACTGACTAAACTAGCCTGCATGGCAGGCGGTACGTAGGAAATACCGCCTGCCGCAAAACTGGGTGTAAATGAACTACCGCCCCTGAACCATCAACGCTATTTATAGATGCATTAATTAAGTAAATATTCAAAATTAGCAATCTCGTTCCCCGAGCCTGCGATCCTTGGGAAGGAACCGAACCCTAACCCTAACCCTTCGGTTCCTTCCCAAGGATCGCAGGCTCGGGGAACGAGATTGCAAAATTAGCCACTCCCAACTCCCAAGCTGCTCCCAAGTCCCAACTGCCCAACATAAAATAAATTCCTTGATTCTCATCACCGCCCGACTGAATTTTAAAATCCTCGTGAAAACGTTTTATTTTTCGTTATACAATATAAATGTACCGCCCGACAAAATAATTCAAGACAGTTAATTTTTTCATATTTTATATAGTTTTTATTGCCATTTTAAACTTCCAATTTGAAACAAACAGAATTTTGAGTGAAATTTCATTGTATTTTAAAGACACCCAGTCATTCTGTCATTGTTCGTGGAGATACGAACTATTGATATATAAATTATATAAATATAAAATATAAAAAATAAATCTCCCACTGTCTTCGACATTTCAAAGTGTAGACTGTGTCTAGTGATGAGAATCAAGGAATTTATTTTATGTGTTAATATAAACTAAGCCCGTTTAGCTGCCTTAAAACGGTGGTTTAATAAGCTCAATGCAAGTCTATACTATAGATTCATCATCAGTCAACAACCAAACTGAAAGTATTGAACCTTATAGAACGATAGTTTTTATTTGTTTACAACTATACATATTCAACGGGTATATATAAAGAGTTTAACAGTTATTTGATAATTACTGCATCAACCGGCCCCTTGTTTATACTTTGGAGGTTCGTATATAATATCTATCAAGTATCTTTCGAGGTATCTTTGGTTCAGAACATGACTGATAGGCCTATATGGAAATCCCACTGTTCGATTCAGTGAAGAAATATCTCCTAATTTCTATCGATAGTTTTAGTAAAATGTCAACATTATTGCGATTTATGGCCTTTGAAAGTCAAGCGAGATAGTATATTATCAAATTAATACGCATGTAATTGTCTGAACGAAAATATAGACTAGCCCATACCTTTCGCCGATCATAACTTCGGCCCCTTCGGACGTATCTTCTTTGTTAAATATTCTTGTTCGAATCTCTATCAAAAACACTATTTAGATTGTTATTTTTCAGCTTGTATCTTTTAATTTGCTTCTTTTATTATGTTATTCCATTTCTGGTCTAACTTGACGTGAACTAATTTCAAAACGCAGAGTTTCAAAACGTCAAAACATTTGGTTAATGATTAACATTTAACCGAATTTAGCCGTTGATTGACAACTACATAAAAATACTAACCAATCCGTTTTTCCCGTTCACCAGCGGACGGGTAATTCAAAAACCCCTAGTTTTGCGGCAGACGGTATTTCCTTTGCTTCCCTAATTTTCGCTGCCCGTAGAAATACCGCCTGCCATGCAGGCTAATTCTTTTCTCGCGCGTGTCCCTGGAGGTCGACTTGGAGCAAGTCTAGACGCGGATATACTCTAACGACTAACGGGCTAATAACAGCAACAATTAAATTCTCAATCATACCACGAAGAAGGCGATGTAGCTCAGAAAACAATTACGCCCGGTTTAGACGCCGTGCTTATCATGAGCCGAACTTAATGTTAATTAACTAAGTTCTTTGTTTAAGCTCATTTGCATTAAGTTCGGCTCATGAAAAGCACGGCGTCTAAACCGGGCCTTACGCCGGTAGGACCTGATATTAAAAATAAGACTTTTGCCGGCGAAGCAAGTTGGCAGAACATCTTGGCTGTCAACAACAAGCTTTCGAATACACGACTAGTTTGGCTGTTCTTTCAGCGTCGTGTGTGTCCAAATTCGTCAAAGATTTTGATGAAGCCTTTTCAAAATACTGTTTGTTTGATTTATTTTCTGCCATAAAGCATAAAAGAAAAGAAATTCGAAGAAATCGATAATGGAATTTGTTACGTGCGTTTGACCTTTATATTAATTCTCGCCTTGACCGAACTATTTTTAAAACTGTTGTTTATGTGAACTTGCAACCAATCAAAATCCTTCATGATGCTGATCAACCAATCAGATTTCCCGTCCACCAGGTGGACGGGAATCCCACACTTTAGATAGGTTTTGTGTCAGGCCCTATTCTGTGATAGGGCCTGAACTTCAGGTTAGCAAGAACTAGGATGTCCTGTTTGCGAAATCTGAACTCTGCCAAATATCCATCTTCATCCATGTCATGAAGGTTGAAATCAGGGTACAACTCGTATGGAAATTCTGGGGTTTTTTTAGTCGCATGAACAATATAAAAAACAATAATTGTTCATCATCAATGATAGGGGTCGTGGCATATGAGAAATAACTTCTGTAATTCCTTAAAAGATGACATTTGTATGAACAAGTTAACTTTAATTTTTATTGCTGTCAAAAATTCTCAACGTTGTCGTGTTGCAGTGTTGCTTAACTTTTGTATTTCCCGCGGATAAATTCATTAGTCATCGATGCAGGCTCTCAATTCAGCTTGAGAGCCTGTTCGCAGGCTACAGACTCGGTCTTAATTTTCTACGAAAGCTTGTCTTCTTTGGGTATCCAAACAGTACCAAGAACCCTTTCGGTGTCATCTTTACTGCCGACTATAACTCGCTCATCCGATGATTATTCTACGTTAATTGGTGCATTTGATATCCATCTCTTGATATGGGAACCGCCTGATTCGAGTACTTCATCGATGTCTGAGATAAGACCTTTGGCTTCTTCCTTGGTGGAAACGGAGTCGCATATATAATCAACATAAGCGTTCTTGACAATTGCTTCTGCAGCTCTGGGCTTGACATGAATATCTTCCTTTAGACTGGCCGTCTTTCGCATTGCAGTCGTAACCATGGCAGGCGTTGATCGGTCTCCGAAGGTTAGAACAGTTTTTACGTAAATGTCCGGCTCTGTTTCGGTCTCGCAGTTTCGCCAGACAAACGGTGGACATGTTGACCAGCTAATGGAATTGACACAATATTGATACATTTTGTTTTAAATATCTCCGGAAATAGCTATCGGGTTCTCTCGGAAACGGAGGATGACGCTAAATAAATTGTTCAACAAGTCGGGTCCTTTGTACCAGTAGTCGTTGATGGCATGGCCGTCGTATGTTGCTGAACTGTTAAATAACAGCGTGGTCGAAAACGTAGTGCACAGGTCCCTCCATTCTTCTATTTCTTTCTTTGTCAGCCTTCTAGAAAACGTCATGTCTTCCATCTCCTTCATTTGACTGTTATAGCTCTCTGCATGATCTGGTTGTGAAAGTAGCCGTCGATTAGTACTTTCCATTATTCGCACTACATGGGTATAGTTGTCGGGCAATTCTTTCGGATC
This sequence comes from Paramuricea clavata, assembly GCA_902702795.2. Taxonomy (NCBI): domain Eukaryota; kingdom Metazoa; phylum Cnidaria; class Anthozoa; order Malacalcyonacea; family Plexauridae; genus Paramuricea; species Paramuricea clavata. The sequence goes on from CACRXK020001517.1 coordinate 39,782, forward strand.
CCTTTTTCAAGGGTATTTCATAGTCCATTTTTTATCTTCTAGGCTGTATGACTCCTCAATTGATGATTCCCCTTATTACGTTTTCGTAGCGCTTACACTGTACATGCTTTTTTCATGAATATGGTAGCAGAGAAGCTTTGGAATAAAAACTTTTATGCCTGGCGTTTTGGCTTTGGCTTTGACAAGTTGCTCCTGACAACGACAGGTTCATGTTCAGATCCGATCAAAAACATATAAAAATGAATCTGTTTTGATTTAATTAACGTTTTTCTACTAAAAGGACAATGAAAAAGGTATGTTATTTTTATATTTTTATATTTTTTCTTGTCGTTTCACGATAATATGCTTGAAAAAAGTGTTTTTAAACACAAACTTTTACTTTGTTTACAATATTTATATCAGTGAAAAATACATGACACAAATGGGTAGACAATATATTCGTGACTTGTTTTCACTGCTGCTGTTAAACCTTCTTTTAAATGGGAAAACATTTATTTTACAATATCTGTTTAAGCTGTAATTTTTTCGCTTTTAAGTGGCCGAATACATGAGCATTCAAAAAATATATAGTTTTCTCGACGTAAGTTTTATACATGTCAAATACTTTCCGACTTTCAGTCCATTTGTATATCAAAATATTGTCAATTGTCGTGAACATCGTGCTTAGTATGAAGCCTTTAGGGCTTGATGCAATTCATTTTCGTATTCTGACTATCGTTAGGCTATGTTTTTCAAACGTTTTTGGCAGATTTTTTTGTTTAAAAATTGTTTCACTCCTCAGTTTTTGCCGCGAAAACCAGAGCGGGCAGTTGCATTTCACAGCGGGCAGTTGCGTTTCAGAGTGGTCCGGATGCAAAAACCCGGCCCGCTCTGAAAGGCTCCTCAGCCAATCAGATTGCTTCATTTTCACTGATAAAAAATAAATGTTTGTTATTTCGCTGTCGTCATGCAGTCGTTATAATGCAAATTTTAAACTCGACCAATCAGTGTTCGCTGTTCGTGAGAGTCCGCCATATTTTTGAGATCAGTGAGGATGACCACCCACGTTGGTCACCCACGCCCACGATCATTGATGAACTTCAGCGGACTTCGCTAATGCTTTCGTTTTCCCGGGTGTAAATAGCCGGGCGGAATTAGTACCCTCGCACGGCGCGTTGGCTCGGGGATTAATAAGTAATATTTCGGACTCGTGCTATTTTGAGGTCTTTGAAAAACTCACGAGTGCATGTTTATCCAAATTTCACGAGAAACCATGCTATTACCTATACTAACTACAAATAAAATTGGAACAAGGACATGCATTAATTAAAAGCATCTAAGAATACACCCATCTTGTTTTAGGCCGGCAAACGGCGGATTTCGCTACTCCGCTAGCGCTAAGAAGACATTTGAGAGCCATTCGCCAGAGGTTGTTTGTAATTCGCCGGTACTTGCAGTTATGACAAGCTGAAATTTTTAGCCCAGTCTTGCACTTGGACAATATACCAAATAGACAAAGCTTGCAAGTCTTTGCCCATGCTCACAGCGCCCTTGAAGCTTCGACCTTCCATTCTTTGCATTCTCGCTAGCTTCGCCGTCGCTCATCAATTAATAGCCGGAGTCTCAGTAGAGCAAAACAGTATTGGCCATACCCAAATTATTATTAGCCAGGACTTCAAAAGGATATACCTGAAGGGCTGGTGAATAGAAATGTCTTTAGTAACTTTTTAAATGTAGCTGTCGAGAACGCAATCCTGATGGCTTTGGCAAGAGCTTTCCATAAAGTTGGGGCAGCGAGAGAAAATGATCGATCACCCAAGGTCTTAAGAGTTTTAAGTCTGGGTCAAGTAGACACGGATCAGAGCGGTGGGATCTGAGGTTGTAACTGGTGGTTTTTCTAATCGACAGAAGCTCTTTATTGTACGTTTAAGGCTTGTAGGTAATAAGGAGGATTTTAAAGCCGATGCGAGACTTAATCGGGAGTGATATGATCAAACCAGGGGTGATATGATCGATAAACAGGGGTGATATGATCGAACCGAGGAGTATTGCAGATAAGCCGAGCTGCCGCATTTTGAACAGCTTGTAATTTCCTCAATTGGGTTGAAGGAAAACCATAAAAAAGACTGTTACAGTAGTCCAGGCGGCTTATAACAAAAGCCTGCACAAGAATCTGAGTTGTATGTTGATCGAGGAACTTCCTAATACGTCTAACATTATAAAGGTGAAAGAAGGCAGCTTTGCAGCACTTAGTAACATGGGTGTCCATTTTCATCTGTGAGTCAAACCCAGGGCCGCCGAGAGGTTGGCGGGGGCCCAGGGCAAATTTTTTTGGGGAGCCCCCTATCAAAAAAAATTTTTCGGGAAAAATGTTTTTCAGGAAAACAACCTCCCCCTCACCGGTCGCCAAAATATTTTCAGTCAGTGTACCATTTTAGGGGTAAAAAACTTTTCCGGAGTAAAAAATTTTTCCGGACAAGTATATTCCTATTGCTTTCCAGGAACTTTATCTCATTTTTTTATGCCAAATTTCGGTACTTAGCCCAAGAAAACAGATATCTTGTCCTTTGCCCGGAAATATTTAACACACAAAAAAGACTGGGGCCCAACAAAAATTTTCAGGGGCCCCCAGCACCTCGGGGCCCGGGGCAATTTCCCCCCCCCCTGCCTCCCCTCTCGGCGGCCCTGGTCAAACCAGCAGCCGAGGTTCTTGGCATTCTCAACACAAGTCACAACATTGCTACCAACACGAATATTGTTAAAGTCGATTTTTGCGAGTTGCTGCCAAGTGCCAATTAACTAATCTTCGATCGGTTTTTCCCTCATTGAGTTTCAGTCTATTAACGAGCATCCATCGTTTGATGTCATCAATGCACATCTCAACAGTTCGGACTGCAGTTTCTTGGTCGATACGAGAATCTGCGCTTATTAAACGAGATATAAAGTTGGGTGTCGTCGGCATAAGCATGTGCATCTGGTAGGTGACGTTCTATTAACTCGTAGTTCGCTTACATAAAGAACGAATGGAAGCGGACCTAGACATGATCCCTGAGGAACACCACAAGCAACATTAAATTTCTCGGAAGACACACCGCCAACTGTAACTCTTTGTGTTCGCTGAGAAAGATAGGATGTAAACCATTTGAGAACAGTTCCGGATAGGCCGAATTTCAATTGCATGCAGGCGCTGAAGAGAAAATGATCGACGGTAACAAACGCGGCACTACGGTCGAGTAGTACCAGCAAGGTGACGGGTTGCTTATTCATGTTCATAAGTATATCATTCCTCAAATTCGTGACGTAGCAAAAATATTAGTGACTCCATAATATAATTAGTGACGTAACAATGAAATTTGCGATGAAACAATCGTAATAAATGTAAAAGTCAAATTCATGACGTAGCAATAATATCAGCGATGTCATAATATAATTAGACATGTAATATTGAAATGTGTAAGAATGACAATTGAAGTAAAAATCAAGTAACTGACGTAGCAAGAAAATTAATGACGCAACAGTCATATTACTAGAAAATACATGCATGCAGCAGCCCCTCGCCTTTCTTAACAGATGAAGTATAAAAACTCCGCATAAAGTATTAGGACCATTATAAACAAACATAAAAACTGATGCGCTAGTTTATTACCCTGTAAACGATAACATTCGCTGCAATTTCATGTATACCAGCTTGCATTAAAACACATTATTTATTGTGAATTATCGAGTTATTAATGGTAAAGAATTTCGCAGATATGAATAAAATCGACAACACAATACGGCATGGAATTTTACCGTACTGAAGTGTTTACACTTACCCAAACCGGCACACTGACAACGATTAAATTATTAAAAATATCAACATCAAAACAATTATTTATTAAATACAAACTTTGTTTCACGGTTGAACAGCCACTAATTCATGAAACTGCAGGCTTATTTCCAGTTAAAATCGAAGAAAAAAAGTTTTGTATACTTTTATAAACTTTTTTACGAAATTTAAAACAAAAAATTGCTGTAAATGAAAAACAATTACTTTATAGACAGAGCTTGCACTCGCGCATAACGTCGAAAACCGTCCATGACATAAACGAAATGGAGGACAACTTTGCACATATTTTCACATACCCGGGTATAATCAGCCGTGCGGAATTAGTACCCTCGCACGGCGCTTCGCGCCGTCGGCTCGGGGATTAACAATCACAATAAAGGTAAAAGTCAAATTAGTGACGTAGCAATAATATGTGTGACGTCATAATACAATTAGTAACGTAATATCAATCGATTCTCATTCTCCTCAATTTTAGTATTAATTAAGGTCTGAAACTACAAGAGCCCGAAGTTAGTAACTTTACCTCTAAGCGCTTGTTATCTGCCTTTAATTCCTGGTTTTCGCGTCGAAGGGAGGCAATTATGTCGTTCTCTTGCGATGTAAAAAGCCGAATGTCCCTCAGCTCTCTTTCAGTACACCTAACGACTGCACCCATGCAGATTGTTAATTTTCTGCTAAAGGTATGTAGATGCTTGTGATGTTACTCTGAGTGCATATCCACACCGGGGAAGCTTGAAAAATATGCCTGGCCACGGTGGGAATCGAACCTACGACGTTTGGAATACTACTAGCCCAATGCTCTGCCAATTGAGCTACGCGGTCAGCTAGGTCGGTTCGAGTTAGACCTGGATCAAGTCGGTCCGTCTAGAATCCGAGGGAGAGCGGGAGGTGCAATACCGCGAGAAAGTTTGCGCCGCGCTCGATCTCGCCGCTTTGCGACTCGGACCTATAGAGAGGACTTGATCCAAGTCTAGGTTTGAGTATGTGATATTTCGGAACCGAGTCTAGTTCCTTCGATATCAATGTAATCTAGTAATCATGATTTTTTTTTTGTTACTAGATTACATTGATATCGAAGAAACTAGACTCACATACTCGAACCGACCTGGCCGCGTAGCTCAGTTGGCAGAGCATTGGGCTAGTATTCCAAAGGTCGTAGGTTCGATTCCCACCGTGGTCAAGCATATTTTTCAAGCTTGCCCGGTGTGGATATACATTCAGAGTAACATCACAAGCATCATATTCACCTGAGTACATTGCACCAACACAAAAATCAGGTATGTAGATGTTGTGTCAATTAATTCGTTATTTGCATGTACAATCTTCCTCGTCTCGCGAAGCTTCGACTTGGCAGCCATAATTGCCTTCGTGCAACACGGCTTCGTGAAAATGCAGTGAATAGTTTATTTTGAATGACCAAAGTTGTGTGCTGTTGCCAGATATTAATAGTACTCGCGAATTGCGATTGGAACTTGTGTTCACGATTACAAGGGAGGGCGAAATTCCTGAAGGGGTTGGAATTCCCAAGAAATTCTCCTCCAAGGAGGCGAAATTGAGGGTGTGAGTGTGGATTTCCTGGGACACAAGCATTGCTTTTTATCGCTCTTTCAATAAAGGAAAGATTGTGATCAATCGAAAGATAAGTAATCTAACTCTATGTACTAGATAAAACATGATCGGACGCGAATGTTTTATCGTGCTTAAAAAACGACCCATCTTATGACTTCCGAGAAAATCAAAACTGAAGTTTATGTAAATCAGGACAAATCTGTATCCGATTTACAAGCATTGATTAAACATTAATTTCTTTTGCATTTTCGTCATGAATTATTAATGAGTTTTTTAAATAACTATATCTTACAGTACAGCATGTAAAATAAATAGCATTCTATATATACAATACATATATATCCCTGCATGAAATTGTGGATTATTTAGTACGATCCGAGGAAAACAGTATGTTTTGTGGAATCAATAAGTATTTTATACCAAGTATTAAAGAAAACAAAAAAGAATGGGGGGGGAGGAGAAAGTACCATAATTTTTGCCCCATAACTGAAGATTTTATTCACCAGCTTCACGCAGCGATTGCCTTTAGATTGGCATGCAGAATTTGGATGCGGGCACATTATTCACCGGTGAATGAAAGTAATGTCCACCACTCATAGCCGTTGCCCTGACGTTGACGCTGAACTTTGACACTTGGGGTCGGTTGTTCAAAGCTAGATTAACGCTAACCCCGAGTTAAGATTTAACCTGCTGATTTGATTTGTGTATTTTTGCACATTCTTTTATTTCAAAACTTAAAAAAATGAAACATTTATCGATCCAGAAAAGATTTCTAGAAAAATATTTTCATGCATACAAACAAACTATTGCATGGGAAAGTTGCTTTGAAGTTTTTGGTTAAGCCAGGATTAACTAAACGGCTTTCGAACAACCGCCCCTTGGTATATAATAAAACTCTTTGTTTGAACTTCTCTGTCTACAAACTATTTGCAAAATCACTATAGGGTTATTCAGTCTTGCCCAATACTTAAAATTTCTGTATGTTTTCAAGAGAATGAAGTGGAGAGAATGAAGTGGAGCCGGCTGCCCATTCTGCAAATGATCTGCAATCGCCTGACGTAAAAGTATAGTTATATACACAATATAGACAAATTTAGCGTGTGGCCTCAGTGTATCATCACAGAACAGATGTTCGTTCAGGATTTATCATAAGGTACAATATTTCTGCAATAAATCCCTTGCTACTTGATTGTTACCACTAGCGCGGTATATTAATGATAAGTTGAAAGCAGCCTCGCGATGTAAGTTGTTCTTGTCCCAAAACTAAAACACAAATAAAAGTCAATAAATACATTGCGTTTCTTAAAGTGCATATGACATGAAATTTCTTATTTTCTTAAATGAAAGAAGTCTTTAAGCTGTAGTGTAACTTATTTTTCAGTTTCTTGTTTTTATGGTTTGTTCCCGAGATATTTCAATTTGTTTGATATGTAAATGAGTGTAAATATGTCCGCTAATTTATGACGTCACATTGGTTGCAAGCTCTTCAAAATGGTTGAATATTACTGCACTATCATCCAAGATGATAATTTCAAACTTCACTCACTGGTAAATGTGATGAAACACTGTAGAAAATCGTGAACTGATATCTACAGTTTTTAGAGTTAATAGATTTATAACCAGTTAAGTTGAGCTTGCAACCAATGTGACGTCATAAATTAGCGGACATATTCACATTCAAACATACAAAGAACTTATATTCACATCATTTACATATCAAACAAATTGAAATATCTCGGGAACAGACCATAAAAACAAGAAACTGAAAAATAAGTTACACTACAGCTTAAAGAGTTCTTTCATTTAAGAAAATAAGAAATTTCATGTCATACGCACTTTAATTAAATCGGACAACACGCAGCTAAACAACTTTTAACGAGCACGGCGTAAATCCTCGGCGGGGAAAGGAGGATGCGCTCCCCTCACTTTTTGGACATTCGTAATATAATTTAGAATAAATTACCCCCACTTTTTGGAATGGATTTACGCTCTTGACTGCGCAATGCATGCATGTCGAACAACTGTCAGGATAATTAGGGATCATTCATAATTATTACAATGTACAGGTAGTACCCTTTTTTCTCGACTTCTTCCCCTCGCCCCCCCCCAGGGCGTACTCTTAAATGTTGAACCTCAGAAATAATGATAATTGGTCTATCATCGACATTTTCCAGAGCGTGCAATGGACCTATTCCCTAATGAACAAAATTTTGATCTAGACAAGTCTAGACAAAAATTTCATCACAGCTTGAAAGAAAATCGACTCCCGTCAATCCCGTCATTTAAATCCCGTCATTTAAATCGACTCTCAATCCCGTCATCTCCTACAAAGGCAAAGTGGCAAAAACGTCTGCCGAAAAATCTGAACTCTTTAACTCATATTTCTCTTCCGTTTTCCAATCTAACCATCCTAGGAGTCATGCCTTCGATTCTTCTCAATTAAAAACTGACTTACAACTTAGAGAAATAACGGTTGACGAGGAAGAAGTCTCTAACCACCTGGCCAATCTAGACGTGACAAAAGCAAGCGGTCCTGACGGTATTCCTGCGCGGCTTCTGAAAGAATGTCATCAACAAATTGCCCCAAGCCTGTGTGTCCTTTTCAACGCCCCCCTCAAATCTGGTTTTATTCCATCGGAGTGGAAATCGGCAAATCTGACCCCCATACATAAAAAAGACTCGAAAGAACCAGCAGATAACTATAGGCCAATCTCGTTATTGCCTATCGTTAGCAAGATCCTGGAACGCTGCGTTTACTCAAGATTTTATGATCATGTTGCTCACCTCATCAGTCCATCCCAACACAGCTTTCTCAGAAATAGATCCTGCGTCACCCAACTCCTGTCTGTCCTCCAGGTCATCGGACAAGATCTAGACAGAAACACTCAGACTGATGTATTGTACCTCGACTTTCCCAAGGCATTCGACTCTGTAGATCACACGATCCTCCTAGCTAAGCTTCGTTGTTACGGTGTGACTGGCTCAGCTCTTGATTGGTTTGTTAACTACCTTAATAGTAGGACACAAAGAGTCGTTGTGGATGATGTGACATCTAAATGATGGTCTTCTGTCACTTCCGGTGTGCCTCAGGGAAGCATTCTAGGACCCATGTTGTTTGTAGTATTCATCAACGATCTACCCGACATAGAAGCCCGAACAGGTACAGCTCTGTATGCAGATGACACCAAACTGCACAAAACCATCACCTGTAATCGTGATTGTGCGTCTTTTCAACACTCCCTATCCAATCTTAATCTCTGGACTATGGAAAACAACCTCCGCTTCAACGTCTCTAAGTGCAAAGTCCTCACCATCACCAGAAAGAAAAATCCTATCATTCATGACTACACTCTTGGGAGCCAAAACCTGACTCGAGTAGATAGGGAAAAAGATCTTGGAATTACCACCACATCAAAACTTTCTTGGGGCATTCACGCGAACACCATCGTCGCGAAGGCCAACAAAATACTAGGCGTACTTAGAAGAACTTGTACCGAATTGATGGACATGAAAGCCAGACGAACTTTATATTTATCGTTGGTTAAGTCCCAGCTGTGTTATGCTACAGAGGTATGGTCGCCGGTTAACAGCGTCCAGATTTCAACACGTGTTGAAAATGTGCAAAGAAGAGCGACTAGGTTGATAACAATGACAAAGCGAGGCGAACTGTCGTACAGAGAACGGTTATTAGCAATAGATCTGCTACCGTTAACCTATGATCGAGAAGTCAGAGACTTGGTGTATTTCTTCAAACCATTGTTTAGTTACATTGACGTCAATATCGATAACTATGTGTCGTTTGTGAGTCATGGTCGTACTAGACTGAGCCATAGGTCAAGATATATCCTTCAAATTAAACTCTGTAAAACTAACACTTTCCAGTCTTCATACTACAATCGTGTTGTAAAGATTTGGAACACAGTGTGCCAAGAAGTCTCACCTGACATTTTCCGTAATCCAAACTCGTTTAAACACTATCTTAAACGTAGATACTATACATTAATTAGTAATGTTTATGACGTAGACATGGCTTGTACGTGGTCATTAACTCGTGACTGTCCTTGCCATAGGACTTAATACCACAAGTAATATATATGTGTGTGTATATTTAATTAACTATATCTAAACTAATTACGGGGAGCACCTCGCATGGGACTTTTAGTGTCCCGTTTGAGTGTATCTACTAATTTGTCCCTTGTGCTTTTCCGTTTGAGTGTATCTACTAATTTGTGATTTGTGACGTGTGTTTTAATTGTCTTTCGTTTGTCAAGTATTTATCTTTGTACCTGATATAGTACGTATGTAGATTGCTCAATAAATTCATTAAAAAAAAAAAGAAAAAAAAAGAGTTTCGTTGCGAAATGTTATAAAATGCGGATAATATATAGCCTGAAAAAAGGTATCAATTTCCCGTGCGTAATACAAAATGACTGAAAAACGGCAAACTTCGCAGGGCTATATTATCCGCATTTTACAACATTTCGCAACGAAACTTTGGAATATTACTAATTTTGTGATGCTCTTTCAAGCTGTGATGAAATTTTTGTCTAGACTTGTCTAGATCAAAATTTTGTTCATTAGGGAATAGGTCCATTGGTTAATGACTTCCTCCTACCAGTGTACGGTTTGTCCCCTTGTCAAAATGTCGATAATTATAGGTGACTCCTCAATGAATTACCTTTTCATTATTATTTTCTTCAACCATCGGGTAGTTTAGGACCTTGTGATAGTAATGTGAGGCAAAATTTACTAAACCTGGAGATACAGAACAAAATTATGATAAGAAACAATATCCGTTAACAAACTAGTTACTATTTAGTCACTGCAGTAGTCGGTGGTCTGATCACCTTGATCAAGGTTATCAACAAAATGAAATTCATCATCACAACATAAATGAAATGAACAATGAAGTCTAGTTGATTGAGGTGTTTTTGACCGTAAACCATATATTAAAAGACCAACTTTTTTAATACTGGATAGGTCTATCTCTATATAAACTTTTCTGGCCCTCTAAGGGTAGACTATGGTAGGCCCTAATTGGTATACATTGTTATTACGAAAGGGAGAAACCTGCTGTGTTATGATAATCAAACTGGAACACTCTTCTTACATGCTAACAAGGCGAAATTAATAAGGCATACCGAATCAGGTATCGAACTACAGTGAAGAGGTGAAACGCACATACACTGCATGATCATTGCCTCTAGCCTCCATTGTGTTCATACTCATGCCACTTGGATGTTATGAATGCCACAATAAATGAATGAAACGCAAGCTTTCGATTGGTATTTGTATGACGCACATAATAAACTGGTGTTTTACGGGTTTAGTAATATACATGGAAAGATTACTCAATCCTGAGCTAGGAGCAGTGAAATTTTCTTGAAATACAGTGCAAAAAAAAGAAATTCAGTGTGGGCTAAAACAATTAGTGCCAAAAAAAGATATAAATGTCAAGCCTCTAACTTTCGACAGTTGAAAACTTGTATTAAGTTGTTACTCCGCTCAAACGAGTAAGTGAATAATCTATTTCGCATACGTTTGATGCATGCAAGTGCCATGAATTTACATTTTTTCCCATTCGATCGTCTTCGAAAAACTCACTCGTGCATGCATGCAGGTTGTTTTCCAAATTGCACTCGAAACTATACTACCTATACTTAAGAGCACTAATTACGCCAGTTTATTATCAGGTCTTCTCCCTGAATACACTTACCTATTTGATGGTAACTTCTTCCCATATTATAATCTGTTTCCTGGCATTTTCCCCGCAAGCCTTCATATTGATAAAGAAATAAGAAAGCCTACAAAATTTGAAATAGTTTGAGAAAACGAGATATCCACCAGTTCCAAATGCGACATCTTTGACTATCCAATTTAGTGAAACTACAATAAGGGCCACAATCACCTGCACACCTCACACCTACAGTATATACGCGTTCGATGGTGCTTATTTCTACAAATGCCCCCCCTTCTCCCAAACCATAGTTAATATGCCCAAACCAACAATCATATTTATCGTCATGAGCATAGTCACCACGAACCTACGGAGGGACTCGCATGATATGTCCAAGTATTTTTAACCTCTTTAAGATAGTTCGGACACAAATCACAGCGGCCTACTTTATAATACCACCTACACAACATGCAGGTCAATCATGGTTTTTACACCATCACAATGATACAGAACCTACGAAAAGAATAGACCTTATGCATAATGACGTCACAAGGCTTGATGCCCACGAGGAATGCTGGTCTTTAGTCATCGCCCGGGAAAATTAAACAATTCAAAATGGCCACTATCGAAATTTTCCCGGGCGATGACTTACTAAGACCAGCATTCCTCGCGGGCATTAAGCCTTGTGACGTCTTATGCATAAGGTCTATTACATACTCCGCCAAAATAACAAAAAGCACAAGTAGTCACAGATCTCTTACTTGCATGATACTTGCATTGCGACCATATTGAAATTTCTGACAAGCCATTTGAAGAAAAGATAATCCCATTAATAAGCTGACCAATGGTTCCAGTGGTTTCTGACGAAATGCACGAGCATATTCTCCTAAACAGAAATAAATCATGTGTCATAAATCAAGTTTTTTAAACTGATAAATATAACAAGACGCTAAAATAAACGTTAAGTCGCTGGGACTTTGAATAGAGAAAATAAAATTTATTCGGAAGAAAATAACCGCTCAAAGGGAAATTGTGTTGGTAAATGCAACTCGTTCCCAGGCAAAAGCGTATGTCCTGGGGGGGGGGGGGTTAGTGCAATGGCAATAAAGAAATTGATAATCAGATGATCAAACTGATTATCAATCAGTTCCCATTTGTAATCTAAATGACTGAAAAACGGCAAACTTCGCAAGGCTATATTATACGCATTTTACAACATTTCGCAACGAAACTTCGGAATATTACTAATTTTGTGATGCTTTCTCAAGCTGTGATGAAATTTTTGTCAAGACTTGTCCTGATCAAAATCTCACTTAAAAGGGGAAAGGTCTATTGGAAAAAAATCAGGGGGCAATTTATAATTACATAGGATTTGTGGGACTATCCCAGGACCTAATGGGCTAACGTGTGTTTATGTCTTTTGCCACCAACTTCACTCACATGCTTGGTTAGCTTTGTATTTAATTCTTTGTTTCCAAACGGCAGTGACCCGTTACCGCTACCGCTACCATTAATGGACTATTTGTAATATATTCAGTATATATGTATGCTAATTAGATTCATGTACAGGGTGTCCCAAAAAAAACGGAAACTATAGAAATCACTTATTGTTAAATTTGAATGCCCTACCAAACAGCTGGACGTAATGATGCGTAAAATATTGACAAGGTGCATGTATTAGAATTTAGTTAGGAATATCTCCTGGTAAAGTGCGCGATTTTCTGCTCCTGGGAATTAAAAACAACTTCTCAAACAGTTTCTTTATGCATAAAATTTACTTATGTCAATCATTTATGCACTCGTGGGAACCAACAGAGCGCTAAGGCATTCAAATTCTAACAATTAAATTGTTATTGGTGATTTCAATAGTTTCCGTTTTTTTTGGGACACCCTGCATATAAGGGTTGTTTTTGTAACATAATAAACAGACTAATAACATAACATGGTGTCAGGATGGAGCCGTTTATGAAGCCTCCTTTAGAGATGAACTTTTCCACAACTGAACAGTTGTCGTTATCCGAAAGATGGAGACGATGGAAGGAAACTATGCAGTTATATCTTGGATTAAACATGTCTAAAGCCAGCGAGAAAGAACAATGTGCGGCGTTCCGGTATGTGATCGGACAAGACGGGCGAGACATTTATAACACAATGAAGTTTACAGAGGCTCAAAAGGACAAAATCGACGTGTTATTCGCGAAGTTTGACGAGTATTGTGAACCCAGAAGAAACACGATTATGGAAAGATACAAGTTTAATACGCGAGTGCAAAGAGACGACGAAACAGCCGATCAGTACGTAACTGAACTTAAATTGCTCGCTAAGAATTGCAACTTCGGATCTCTTGAGGACGAGTTGATTAGGGACCGCGTTGTTTACGGAATAAAATCGGAGCGTGTGAGA
>CACRXK020001518.1:0-29837 GCA_902702795.2 Paramuricea clavata
AATACTTGCAACATTTTATCCCGGCAACCCTGCATGGGCATACATTTTGCCTAGCACACTTTCTGCATTTACATGATAGGAAGACTGTCCAGTTTGCTGATCACAATCTCAGGAACTAGTTCCCTGTCAATTCTTTCGAAACCGTAAGATTCAGCATTCATAAGCAGAGAAGCATCTCTAAATGGGGCTTGAATCCACAGTTGCATTTGGTAGTAATTCCTTTGAATATGTTTCCATGCATCCGTTGAAGTGCAAACAGTTTTCTTGAAATCCAATTTAAGAGAATTACTGTCAAATGCAGCAAGACGTAGTTCATCAAATGTTTCCAATTCAGTTGATGGTTTCAGGCACTTAAACAAGAATAATTCTGCAAGCTCTATCGCGTTGTCTGTTATTGGTGGTGGACAATCGAAGTTTATTATCAAGGAAGCATCGTCAGGTTTGCGAACGGTATTCAGTGCTGAAAGTTTCGTTGAAATTTTGCTGGTTGTATCACACCCAGTTAGTGCATGAAGTGCTGGAAGACATTTAAGTAAATCTCTACCAAGGGTGGTACATATTTCATGGAGGGGTAAAATTGATCGTTTCACACCTGAGTTACGGATAAGCCAAAGTTCTATGCGATCTTCATGAAGCCAATTTTTTGAAAGATGATATAACAAGCATACAAAGACATCAGTATCGCCTGACAATAAGGTAATGTGGTTGGGTCAGTTCAGTGGCATAGAATATCCTGTATGCGAAACATCATCCGATCGTCTGCTTCTTCGTGTGTGCAATCCAGACGAGGAAACGTCAAAGCACGTCCACTTGAAACACGCCACGCCTTTGGAGATATGCCAAGATAAAGTGCTTTATTCCCTTGGTAATTGGTAGTAAGCCACTCAACGTAGAAAGCCTGGAAAGCCATTTTGCTGACGGAAGAAGCCCAGACGTTTTCTAATACAACTGGAACTTTCTGATTCGGGGATATAACATCAAGCACGACCATTTGTTTACATTTCCCTCTTCTCTTCCTTTCCACATTCTGGATGCTGTCTTCTTTATAAGTATCGAAAACAATGTGGATCTCTTCACAGTTGCTTGTGGTGTTGGTGATCATAGCAGTCAAGGCAACAGCAAGATCATGAAATGTCTTCACAGGTGGTTCAAGTTTCTTCAAGGGGACTTTTCTAACCAAAGCCATACAATCAATGATATACGTGTTGGTCGATGGAGTTGTTTCTTGCTCTTTGGGATTGATTTGTGGACACAACTTCAATAACTCAGACCCAAGTTGAGATTTCGTGCTCTTCCTTAAAAAACCATCTTTGTCAACCAAAAAGAAAGCTGAACTGGTAATCTCATGCAGGAGTAGCTCTTCAACGGTGAAACCACAGTGACGTGCATATTCTACATACATCAGAACTTTTATCGTTTCTTCCTTGATGTCCAGTTTGGAAGTCAAACGCGAGGTTTTCTTTGAGTACTTAAACTTGATTCTGTTAATGGTTGAATGGATATAAGTTGTCTTGCCTCTTAATCGATCTTTGATAAACTTAGAATAGGCATCTGTTCCTTCTTTAATGCAACATAATAGCATATCCACGTTTCGTTTCCGTCACGATTTCCCCTGTTACAATGTTCTTAAGTGTGTCCTGGTCTAGTATTGAACCACATAAGAAGATATGTATCTATTTCCTGAACCATTGCAGAAATCTTTGTTGCGGTACTTTCATTAAAGTCGTGATGAAGTGACAATTCTCCTTCAACATCTTCTTGCATCTTTAGAAGATGAACATACTGGTCTTTCTTGTGTTTGATGATGTCCCACAAAGCCACTGCGTCTTTCTTTCTTGTCACCCCAATTATGCCGCCACTAACTTTTGCCGGTCGGTTGTAACACTGTTCCAGAGCTTGGTCAAATGGAACTCCACTCCCTTTCCTGTTACCGTTCATAACGAATCCACTGTCCATGTATGATTTGTAAAGGAGAGGAAACTTATCTTTCAGTTGATAGCAGTCTTGTAGGAACATTGGTGTCCATCTACAGTAGTTTGTTCTGCCAAAGAAGAACATTGGGTAGAGGTCGGAGACATATGTGTTCCAAAAAGCAAAAGACTTGGATTTCGAATGCATTTCTTTTATATATAGCTCAAAGTCTTCTTCCGTGGTTTCAACTCGTTCTTTCATGGCATTCCACACTTCATTACCAATGTTAATAGATTGACAATCAATAACGAATCCCTCGACTTCCATTTCTTTCTCGGGGTTTTCCTCTATAAACGCTTTGAACATCATGGACATGAGCACTTCATGTATCATTGAATGGGCAGTGCGAGTTCTAGAATAATGGGAACCGGAGATTACGCTGTTAATGGTATCCGGTCCATAACACTCGGTCTCGACTAAAACAGAAAAAATCCCGGATGGCTCCAAATACGCACCAAGACACGCAAGAACAATCTTTTCCATATGAAATCCCCCAAGGCCAAGAAATATGTTACTAAACTGTTCTGGTTTTAGAAGCTGTATTTCATTCGCAATACGATAAACACCCTCGTCAGCCCATAACCCACCGTAAGAATCACCTTTCTGTTTCAAGGCATCTTGAAAGTTGATCATTGTGGTTAGTATTGCATCGTATGTGGTAGCTGGATATGGGAGGATTGGAGTTAAAATTTTGTGGTAGCATGGAAATTCAAGTTCACGGTGGAACTTCCCAAGGCTGTAAATCCCGGGACAACATAGCCCATCTCCATTGCCTTTCCAATTATAGCAGTTCACCAACCAAAGAAAGTAGTCCAAACGTATCGATTTCATTGATTGTTTGCAAAGGCTAAATGATGAAACCAGATCTGTTGTCTTTGAAGATGAATCAGTTGACGTTCCGACCACATTGGGATTAGGCATATCGCCTGTTGCTTCAACAGAAGGCTCTAAAATTACTGCAGAAGTGTTTAGATAATCACACGTTACTGAGATGGATTCTGTTGTTGAGGAGGCACCAGTTGCGGGTGTTTCGGAGGTTGAGGTATTGTTTCTTTCTGTAAATGTTGAATACGGATTGAAGACAGACTCCGATACTTCGAAATCCTCGCCTATCTTTCCACGTTCTTTCATTGCTCCCATTCTGATAAGCTGTTGACAACGGACTTTAGATCTAAGCTTTACTGTAGTCCTACTCTGAGCGAAAAATGGTCTTGTCGATATATTACTTTCGTCTGATGGATTTTCGCTGTTGGTTGTTGGGACATTCTGGAAAAGAACAAGAATGGTATCGTGTGTGGAACCTGTGCCAGCAAGTCTACTTTCATTGCGATCAAAGTTACCCATGGCTGCGTTGAGTGGGCTTGATGATTCTAGGACAGGAGGAAGTTGTATTCTATTGTCACCTGCCGTGGATATTATCTGTTCCGCGATGTCCACATCAATTCTCTTAACTGTGTTGTAGCTAACACAAATACCATGGCGATTGAGGGCAGTTATGAGCTCTTTAGATCTTGTCAGACTGTGAACTTCTTCTGCGACCATGACATGAAAAGGGGTCGGTTCTTTTCCACCACTCATCATATAGTGCAGGATTTGGAAAAAAACATCTCGTTTTACCTGACAGATCAGCTTCGACTTGAATAAAAAGGAACAGAATTCTTCCCATTTTTCTGGTGGGTTCTTCAGAATTATGTCTGTTGATAGTTGAAGGTCTCAGGGTTCACAAAAGCTCCGTTCCAGTCCAAATTTGTAATCCTTTAGCTCTTGTGCAAGTTCGGTTGCAACCTGTTGGACAGGTGAAACTTGCCGCATAGACTCCAACAAGGACTCAGGATTACTCTTCACAGAAAATCCCATTTGAGAGATTCTCTTATTGCTAGGATAAGTAAAACAGACAGCATCTCCATACAATTCAATAATTAAATGTTTTACAGCTCTGTTCGAAACTGGTACTGATAAATGTTCATTTAGTCGCTCTCTGATAGAAGTTAGGCTGCATGCAGTGGTGGTAAAATCAAGTCCCAGCGCTAAAAACTGTTCCTTGAATGACTCGTCTCCTGCGGTTATGGAATCTTCTTCTTCAAGGCTTTTTAATATTTCTTCTATATCAGCGTTATATTTGTTGAAATAATCTTTATAACAGTAGCTGTGATAGTAGAGATCAGCCGCAAAAACATCTTCGGGTTCATACATTGCCGCTGTGGCTGTATAAACACAATCTTTAAAAAATATGGCAGTGTTTAGTAATTTTTGAGCCATCAGCTTTTCACAAACTCTCAATAATTTATGTATTTTCTTTTGCTTCACGGTTTTACAATCTGAACCACAAATGACACATATATTAATAAAAGAACTCGACTTAAACCTCTTGCTGCGTCGCTTGTGCTCGGAAGTGCTGCTGTCCATAGATGTCAGATCATGTGTCGCCGAAAGATTTACAGGGTCGGGTTTTTTTCTTTTCTTTTCCATATCTCTCTGAAAACGCCTGTAGCATGACGATGAATGGTAGTTGATGAGCTCCTGTTCAAATTTATTTGCATTTAGTATAGCTTCACTAGTACGACCAAGTATGTCCTCATATCGCGTTTTTTGTGTTGAAAGAATCCTTCCATACTGAAATTGACAAATATAAATGGTATTTATTTATATTGTTGATGAACATTTATGGTGTCTTAGGCATAAAAACTGTGATTCGTAGGCAAAGTAAAATTAGCCTTGAGCACATATTTGGTTGTTTGTTACATACATAATAGACCAAGTATTCATACTTATGTCTTACTAGTTTGTCTCTTATTATAATTTCAAGTGGCGCAATGTAAATTATGTCTATAAAAATTGTTTTTATTTGCAGTGACGAAGATATTGATCCTGTTCCTAGTTGCTGTTCCTGTTTCATAGCCTCAGGGAAGTAGCAGTTCTGATGAGTCATGAGAACCCCATTCCCCATAAGTGTAGAGGGAAGGTAGGGGGATGAGTAGAGGTAGAGGGAAGGCCAGCCACTAGGACCCCAAGGTTTTGAAAGCTCCCTGTCTAGCACCCCACTAGGCCCCATAGTACATGACGGATATGGTGATCCTGACACTAGGAATATCCTCCCAGATTTTGCCCCTCACTGACATGTCCGGGATCCATTTCGATCAAGCTTTCACCAGAAATATGAACTGTGAGCTTGAGTTCATTCGGCTCTTTTTTACTAAGGGAATGCTTCAGGAGGTACTTTCCCGGCCATACCAATACATATGCCCACATACAAATAACGCAAAAATCATCCCCATATACTAATAAAGAAGGGTCTTGAAGTCCACCAACCTTGAGGAGATTGAGAGGTTGATTGCCTTTCTAGTATATGGTGTGCCCACATCGCGCCTTAATCTTGAAGTTCCTTACCACACTCCCCCCGATTGATTCGCTATGAGTCAAGCATTAACCTAGATTTGCATTTCGAATCTAGCGCTGCCTTCCTTGGAGGAGTACTTCTTTTTGATTTGTTGGTTTCTGCGCAATTACTTTTTTCTGGCGCAGTACGTAAACCCACCCCCCTTCCCTCTGACTTTTAATCTCTAAGGGGTACAATTTTTGAACTGGTCTGGATAGGTACACAGGTCGTCCACTAGAAACCACTTTTACTTTTGCTCCTCTCACTATGCAATCTCTTCCTTTAACTAACTCAACTACAACTGCCATCTTCCATTCGCCTCTCTTTCTATCGTCGTCCTGAACTATTACAACATCACCTACCTGTGGAGCAATGGCTGACCCATCACCTTTGTTCCTATGAGCTTCTCTAAGTCCTATCAAGTACTCTTTCCTCCACCTGTTCCAAAAGTTGTTCTAATCTATTACTGAGATACCTAAATCTTGCTGTTCACTCGCGTTCGCCTATAGCTTCCTCTGGCCCGTCTACCACATCAGGTAATGAATTTATTCTGCTATCGAAAATCAAATGAGATGGAGTTAACACCTCTTCTCCCACTTCATCATACTCGTACGTCAACGGTCTAGAATTAAGTGTACACTCTACTTCTACTAACACTGTTTCTAACCCATCTCTTTTCAATCTAGCTCTACCATAATGTCTTTCTTAAACACTGCTTCACACAGCCTACCATTCTCTCAAAGAAACCACCCCACCAGGGTGCTCTTTCTAAATTGAACTTCCATTCTATTCTCATATTATTAAACTATGACTTTATTTCTGGATGATCAAATAACTTATTCAAATCCTTTTCGGTTGCTTGAAAGGTTTTCGCATTATCTGAAACTATTAGCTTAGGCATTCCCCGCCACGCTGTAAATTTCCGCAAGCAACGCTTAAACGCTTCTGCCGACATTTCATCTACTAATTCTAGGTGGACTGCCCTGGTGACGCAGCAAGAAAACAATGCAATATATACTTTTTTAATCTCACCAGAAGCATCCTTTGCATATAGCGGTCCTGCAAAATCTATTCCTACTCTGGAAAATGGTAGCGCTTTAGTCACCCGAAACTCTGCTAGTGCTGCTGTTGCTGGCTCTTTATATGACTTGCCTATCTTTTGCAAGTAACACATTGATTCAAAATCTTTTTGACAATCTGTCTGCCCTTCGGCACCCAAAATCTTGACCTTAATTCCGCTAACGTCGATCTAACACTGCAATTGTGTACTTTCTGGTGGCATGCTTCTATTACCAAACGAGTAAACTTATGCTCTTTTGGCAACAAAATCGGTTGCTGGGCATCTAATTCCAAATCGGAATTGCCGAGTGTACCGGTACATCTTAAAACTCTGTCTTCTTCAACTAATCCTAGTTTTCGAACGAACTACTTATAATTATCTTGTTCCTTTAATTCACACTGGGAAACTTTTACCCATTCTATTTCGGCTCTATTAATTTCGTCCGCTGTCAAATTGGTCGTTACACATTCATTTTTATTCAAAAGTTTTCTGAAATTGTTAACTGCTCGTCTTACCCATGCTGTAACCTTCAAAAGTCTCATTAGACTGCTGTAACATTCTATATCAATTACAGCCTTTAAACTGCTTACTTGGTCTTTCTTAACAGACAAAATTGTTGCGGACTTTTTCTCTTCAAGAAAACTCTCTGGTGTTTTACTAATTGCAAAATATGATGGCCAATAACTTGGTTGCTCTGATATCCATGTCGGTCCGTTCCACCATAACTGATTACCCTTTAACTGTGAGGCTAGAACGCCCCTACTTCCTATATCCGCAGGATTTTCATGCGTTGAAACATATGACCACTCATCCTTATTTGTCATCTGTAAAATCTCATTAACCCTATGTTTTACAAATTGCTTCCATTCTCCTTGGTTCCTTATCCAACACAGCGCTGTTTTGCTATCTAGCCAGTATCGAACGCCATCTAATTTTAGCTGTGAACTTAGTGCACTGCGAATAGTGTTTACAAGCTGTGCAAGTATCCTAGCTGACATTAATTCCAAGCGCGGAATCGACAATTCTTTCAAAGGTGCTACCCTAGTCTTACTTGCTATCAATTTTGCGCGCGTCTCTCCGCCTTCCATACGATAAACCAAATACACTACAGTGCAGTACGCATTCTTGGACATGTCGCCAAAGCCATGTAAATAACATTCTAAAATATTTCCTACATTTGCATCATATAAACATCTGTCAACATATATCTCTCGTGTTGCAACTAAATCTTTAATCCACTTATCTAATCGCTTTTTCATGTCATTGCCAAATGTGTCGTCCCATCCTAACTTACTCTTACAGACATCTTGAAATAGTATTTTCATGCTTACAATAATTCCACTGATTAAACCTAACTGATCAAACAAGCTACTCAATTAACTCAACAAGCATTTTGTTCAAAATTGAAACGTATTGTGTCATTCTGTAAATTCCATGCCAATCCTAAAACCTTTTCACCCTTTGTTCCACTTTGAGGAACCAATTTTGATTTTGCATACGTTTCGTCTTCTTCCAACCCCCTAATTACTTGTTGTGGCACATCCTTCTCAGACTCACAAATGTTCTGTCTTAATGTCGGATCATTTGTTTTCCACTTATGCAATCGGAAACCTCCACTTTCCATTTGAGATCTAGCCTTATTATATAAATCCAATACGTCTTCGCTTGTGTTTCCGCCTGATACTAAATCATCCACGTAAAATCCTTCTAGCATTTTCCTTCCGAAACATGGATCGGTCGAAACAAACTTATTTAAATGATGTCTAATTGTGGCATTCAATAAAAACGGTGACGCATTTAACCCAAATACTACACAACAAAAACGATAAACAATAGTTTCGGCACTTTCCTTCTTATAATCATCTACCCACAAAAATCTTAAACAATCTCGATCACCTGGATCGACTTCAATATTAAGAAACGCTTTCTCAATATCTCCTACGAGCGCAACCTTATTTTCTCAAAACCTAACAAGTATATCAAACAACAGTGGATTCAATGATAGTCCTGTGTGCAAACAATTATTCAAGGACGTTCCGTTCTTAGACTCCTTTGCTGACGCATCATACAATTCTTATCTTAGTGGTCTCGGCATCTTTCCTAATTACTGCTTGATGCGGCAAATAGTGCAACTTATCGCTTGGCTTTTCCAGCGCTGCAATCGGTTCTATTACTCCAGTCTTTAACTGATCTTTAATTATCGCGTGATAATCTGCCAACACTTCCGGATCTTTGCGCAATTTCCTTAATTGGTTTTGCATGCGAGCTAAACTGTTTACGTAATTACTGGGCAAGGGTTCATGACCCTGCTTCCATGGCAACTTTACCGAATACTTGCCATCTTTAAAACTTACTTCATTTTCAAACATTTCATGCACATCTTCATTTACTCTAATACCAATCGAATCTAAATCCCATGGTCTTCATACTTCACTCTCTAAACTAACACTATCTGTGTCTACTCTTTGCTGGGAAACGAAATGAACTGAATAATCCTGTCTGCCTCTCCCTTCACATGGTTTAAGAGGACCACTCAAAACGTATCCCAACTCAGTTTCAATTGCAACCGGCTCCTCAGGCTCCCCCCGTATGGTTCGGCCCCTCTGAAACTTCCAAATGTAATCTGAACTGATCAACAAATCAATTTCAAGCTCCTTTTTGGTCCGGCATACGTCTGAAAACCAAAGGTTACGCAAATGCGAAAAGTCTTTCTTAACGACTTCAACGTGCTCATTGCTTATTCGTGAAATCTCTGGCACGACATAAGCCTCGAGTGTCAGATTCCCACCACTGCTTACAGGAATCAGGTCGATAAGAACTACATCACGCAATCCTGATTCAGTGGTTTTCCGACCGAACGTACTTATGCTAAGCCACTCCTTCCTAAGCAATTTTAAATTATGCGCGCGTGCTACGTCCGCAGTTACGAACGATTTATGACTCCCAGAGCCAAACATTACTCTTACTCTATTACTACTATTACTACCCTTAATTAGCACTTGGGCTGTTTGGAGCGTGATCCTACTGCTGCCCCCAACTAACATGCTGGCAGGTACATTAACTATATGGGTGCTTGCCTCATTCCCTACTTGCGCACCCTCCTCCGATGCACTGCTTACTTCAGTTTCGCATAAAGCACTATGGTGACCCCCTTACAGTTTTTACATTGAACAACTACTTTACAGTCACATGCACAATGCCCTTTCTCTAAACATTTATAGCATCGAGCAAACTTACGTATCAAGTTCCTTCGTTCTCTCATATCTTTCACTCTGGCACAATCTTCATGGTGATGCTTCCCCATACAGAACGCACATCGATCTTTATCCCAACCAAGACCCCGATTCACTTGTAGTGCACTCGCGTTGTACATTCTCCTTCCATTTCCAGCAGGAGGTTTCACTTGTGGCGTCAGTCTATAGTCTTCCCGTAATTCCACCTCGGTTAACAGTGTTTGCAACAATTCTTTTATTGTCCATTTAAGGTATTCTTCCCCTCTAGTGATAGTAAGTCTCACAGAATCTGGAATCTTCTCTAATAACATTGGTACCACAATACCAGAGTATGTACTTTCGTTGACCTTTAACGCGCACAATCCACGATAATGGGTCTCCACCGTGTCATGCAATATTCTGCGTCCACGCACATCCTTTTCGCCATACACTGGTGGCACTTTCAACAATTGGCTCACATGAGCCCGTTCTATAGCAACTTTCTTGCCAAATCTCCGTTCCAACAGCTCTACAGCCGCGGCGTAATTCTCCGCCGTCAGGGAAAATCCTGCAATCGTAGCTTTCGCCGGTCCCTCAATCAACCCACGTAGGTATGAAAATTTATCTACGTCAGATAACCGCGTATTGTTATGAATAGCGCTTTTGAAACTATCCCAAAACTCTTGCCATTCATGGATCTTTCTGTCGAATTTTCTCACTTCCAGCTTAGCTTCGTGTGGCTCGACGATCCGCCGTTCTCTAGATCCACCATCGCATTTGAACTACTGCCGCTTGGCTCCGTAGCCAAGGTTTGTTCTCCTGTCGTCGTGAGGGCCCTGTTGATCAATATGATCGCTTCTTGCATCTCTGCCCGTACCTTCGCAGAGCTTTCTATCTCTTCCAGAAACGCTTCGTCTGTAGATTCACTCACGCAAATCATCTCTTGTATCACCGTATCTAGAATTCTCAATGTTTCTAATTTTTCTTCGAGACCAACTTTCGCCTGCTCTACTGCACTTTTCCGTTGTCCATCATAGGTATCCACTAACTCACGAGCACCGCTTATTAACTTCGCCGCGTGGCCTCGATGCCCACCTCTCATCTCCTTTTTTTCGTAGTTAATTCCGACATAGTTCTCAATTTGACAAATCGCTTAATTCACTGTTTTCTCAATCAATCTATCCGGCTCGACTGGACCAGTTGTTGTAATTTCTTCGCACAAGTTTGGTTAAACTATAAGAAATTTCAGCTCGCTGGTTCAGTCAACAAACCACTGGGACTGTATTTCCTTTTTTCCAATTTTCCTTTATTCAAACAATCTTTTACAATCAATCAAACTAACCATTCTACATACATTTCACACTAATATACTCAGCACTCACACTTTCCAACCAACCTAACAACCAATCATCATATAATATTTTTACACTAATATTTATACTCTAAATCTTGGAAACCATTTTTCTGTTCATACGTCATGTTTAACCACATAAAGTTCCTCCCCTTAGTCACGTCTAAGGTGTGTTATATTTTCATCCCATTTTAACGCTGAAATGTGCTGTATCTACATCATGCTTACGCGCCTTAATCTTGAAGTTCCTTAACACATACTTTTTGCACTGACTTTGTTCATGGCCTTTCTCCTTGCAAACGTAGCATTGTTTCTCTGGGCAATCACCTTTACTGTGACCCGGGTCACCACACATTCTACAGATCTTGCCTGCTTGGCAGTCTTTCACGAGGTGGCCAGTTTTAGAGCAATTTTTGGCATGTTTTAAGTTGTCCGGGATAGGCTGTATAAACGTGGTACCATCTGGCGTAAATAAAAGATTGTATGTTCTCCTTGAGATTAGCTTTCCATAAAGACTTCTTCTTCTGTTCTAACAGATCGGCCTTCGTGTCAAGAGGATATCTGAATACTTTGACGTATGTGTACCTTGGCTCTCTGGTCGAATAAAATCTGTAGATTTTAGCGTGAAGACCCTCGAGTATAGCTCAATGTCTTTGTTGATATATTTCTGTCGTTGTACCCATTCTTTGAACACAATAAACCATAGTTTTTTGCTAAGGCATTCAATTCCCTCGATCAACAGTCTGTCGATTCCTGCGTCCATAAGACTGTTAAAGATCACTACCTGTAAGGAAGCTGGGCCATTTGCGGTGGCTTCAGCCGGTAAATCCTCCAGTAGCAGTTGTAGGGAGCGTGCTTGTGACATCACGCTACGTAGCTCATCCACGAGCTGGACTAGTCAAGTGGCGAGAGGCTTGGCTATTCGACCCTCGGGAGGGTTCCTCGGGGAGACTTCAGCAGAGCCTTGATCACCCTTTGGTCCTTGCCTAAGGCGACCGCCCCACTCACACACTTACCCAAAGTTGTCTTCGGACTCCTGTCCCTTTTGGCTTCACTTGCTTATTTTGAGTTGAACGATGAAGGGCTTATCGATGGTGCAATGGAGCCTGGACCTGTGATATCGCCGCACTCAGGGGGTTGCTACACAGCAAGCAGACCAACAGAGAGTACGATCCTCTCCCCCGTGCCATGAGACAACCATTAATGGCCTGAACGATCGGATAGTAAGCACCTTCACATCCAGGGATCCCTAAACCTATGATGGTGAATGGTTTGGGAAACAATGTTAACTAAACATGATGTCAACATGAGCAACCCACTGGTTAACTAAGATCGAAGAAAAATTGAAAGAATTCCCATGCAACGCACAAGGACAAAGTCGATGCGAACAATGGGACAAAAATTGAGAGGAAGACAGAAATGACCAAAGAGGAAACAACTGCTGCCCTAAAGAAATGACATAAACAAACAAATTATGAACAAAGAATGACCAACAAGACATTCAGTCCCACTAAATACAGCAGTGCAACCAATGAAGGCGACCGCCATACCAGGGGAAGACAAAAGTACAATTGCAACTGAAATGACATAAACAAAACAAATGAGAGAGCTTTGAATACAACAGCAGTACAGCCAATTAAGGCGACCCCCGTGCCTCCAAAGAATCACAAGGAAAGAAGACACTCAAGTGATGAAATCACAAGAGAACCGAATCCAGCCCTGTTCGGTGACAGATCCAATAATACCATTCATGAGCCAGTCATGATCAAACTGTTCAGGTGAACAACAATGATGCCGATGCATACGCACCAGGAATCCGAAGGTGGACCGAGCTTTCCGCATGGTTTCCGGGACATCCGGAGGAACATTGTCGAAACGATGGCGATTACGAGCCAACCATATATGATCTCGCAGAATAACCCAACAAAGCAGTGAAGACCACAGGAACACGAGAGGTGGCGGTGAAACCAAACAGAATATCTGCATCAGTAAGAACAGCAGTTGGCTTGGACCAATGTAACAGCACTAAGAACCAATGAATGATCTCCATACCAAATGGACAGGTGGTAAAAAGGTGAAGTAGAGTCTCGGGCTGACCACAAAAACACAACGGGTTGACATTCGTCCCAAAACGAACCAGACGATCGGCCGTTGGAAGGATCCCATGAAATGAAAGCCATGCTGTATCCTGAACGGAGCAAACAAATCTCCAAATATGAAGACTTATCCAAGCTTCCTTCCAGTTGACTGAAATGCCAAGTTCACGAAACTTGACCACAGATCGATGTGCGACAAATTGATAATTTGCTGAAAGGGAATAACTGATCCGGGCAGAAACCTGATCAATAGGAAGAAGATCAAGACCTGGGCGAGGAATTATCCAATGTAGACCATCCTTTTCACCCTTGAGATCAACCCAAGTACGAACTAATGATGCATAGAATGGAGGAAGCCGTTTGATTCAATATGCGGGAATGGTATCGCGTGCCAGCAAGCAGGCCACATCTTGATTGGGGAAAACCAAAGAGACCTGAAAATCAAAAAACGCTTTCCATGGATGTTGCACTTGGTCAGAAAAATAGCGACGAAGCCAAACTGTACGAAGAGATGCAACTTTACAAGAGACCTCTACTACTCCCAGACCGCCATCATTCAAAGGCTGAACAACCGACGAACGAGCTATCCACTCCTTCTTGTTCCATACAAAAGGGAAAAGGATCTTGTTGATTTGGGCAATCACCAACTTTGGCACATCAAACACAGTTGCCTGATACCAAAAGATACTAAGCCCGAGCATATTCGCAATAAGCGCTCGACCACAGAATGACAACTGTCGAGATTTCCATAGGGAAAGTTGACTTTCAAATTTTTCAAGGAGAGAATCCCAATCCAGCACCACACTGTTGCCAATGCGACACCCAAGTACAGTAATGAATTCACTTAACCAATTCAAGGCAACTGGCATATCCTGTCTATCCTTCCAAGAACCAAGGAGAAGACCATGAGACTTGTTCACATTTAACTTTGCCCCTGATGCATGTTCATACCGCTCAAACAAGGAAAACAAAGCCAGAAGAGACCGATCTGACAAAAATACTGGTATCATCCGCATATTGGAACAATTTGACACATGAACCATTGAGCAAAAGCAGTCCATCAACATTGGGATCTTGGCAAATGGGACATGCGATGGTCTCGGCAACAAAAATATAGAGCAACGGAGACAACGGACAACCTTTACGAACGCCACAAGTAACCGGAAAAAGTTGACTGGTATAATCGTTGACAAGGACTTGGGAGAAGAGACTCGTATAGAGCAATTGCATCCATGAACGGAAGGACGGCCCAAAGTTCATTGCCTCAAGAACACGTATCATGAAAGACCAGTCCACTCGATCAAATGCTTTTTCTTGATCCAAAGAGACCAGTGCAGCACTCATATCTGAACCATTTGCATAATCAACAGCATCTTTAATCAAATGAATATTCTCACTGGAAAGGCGACTAGGGACACCACACACTTGTTCGGGTCCAACCACAGATGAGATGACAGCAACAAGTCGATTTGTGAGAACCTTAGCCAAGATCTTATAATCAGTACATAGAAGAGAAATGGGACGCCAATTTTTGGTATCAAGCTTATCACCTTTCTTGTAGGGTAGAGTAATCAAGCCAGTTCGTTGAGAAAAGGAAAGACGGCCTGATGAAAAACAATCATTATAAACGGAGACTAAATCTGCACCAAGAACAGGCCAAACACGTGTATTGAATTCATATGGCAAACCGTCAACTCCGAGCGATTTATTGTTCTTCATTTGTCGCAAGGCTTTCAAACATTCTTCTTCAGTAATGACACCCTCACACAAGGAAGATTCAGCAGGAGAAAGTGAGTGCTCCAAGGAACCAATAAAAAAAGCTTGGTCACTAGGTACAAGGATAGCTGCCGTAAATAATTGAACATAAAACAAACACCAAACCCGGATAATAGCAGACATGGAACAGACAACCATCCCCTGAGCGTTCTTGATGCCAAAAACCCGTTTGATTGCTCTTGATTTTTCTTGCCGAAGAAAGTAAGACAAAGAAGTCTCACCCTCCTCCGCCCATTGTTCTCTTGAACAAATGCAGGCACCATTAGCGGCATGAAGGTGTTCCAATTCTAGATCAGTCTTAGCTTCATTCAACCAAGCAGAAACATCCTCACCATTTTGCTGCTGACGATAAATGGAAACATCAATAACATGTGACAGTAAAGAGGATGACACCCAGAACATATCCAAACGGGATGCCTGCAATCCATTGGCCCGATGCCAGGTATAACTGCGATTGTTTGGGTGACGTAAACGCCAAATATCATGGAGATCTAATTCACACGTAAAATCATTCAAAGAGCGAGGCCAATTATATGCCCAAGGAGATGTTAGATTGCAACCAAAACGATCAATGGCAGTGTCAACAACTGTGTTAAAATCCCCACAAGCAATCGTAGGGAGCGAAGCATTGACTTTGCAACCAATCGATTAAAAAAATATCTCGCCATCCAGTTTACAGTTTGGTCCATAAAGATTGACCAATTGAAATGAAGAAGAATCCGTACCACAAACAGAAAATTTAATCACTTGAAGACGCCCAATATCATCAAAAGCCTCACTATCGACTGACAAAGAAGGTTTATATAAAACAGCTACTCCACGACTTCGTACAGAGCCAGGAGAAGACAAAATAGAATAGTGTTGCAAATTGTTGTCAGCTTCAGTCTCCAAGGAAACCCAGGTCACAAACTCATCATGAGAAATGGAATGTGTTTCCTGTAAGCACACAACATCAGCCTTGACACAATTTAACCAAGAAAACAAAGCGTTCCGTTTAGCCTGATCACAGAGACCCTGACAGTTCAAGGTAAGTATAAATAATTGATTATAATTAATTAGTGTATTCGCCATAGTGAATTTTAGTTAAACATAGTAGATTTGTAACATAAAAAGGATTAATATGGCAGAAAAGGCTTAAGCCAATTCCACCGAGTCACCCTGGTTCTGAGAAGAAGTAGAACCATCCTCAGCAAAAAAACGAGTAATTACTCGGGTTTCTTCAGAGACCTGCGAGTCCTCTGGTACGGGAAGAATTTGCCGACCTGGAAGAACTCCAGGAAGGTTTGGGGTAATCTGTGTTAACTCTTTATTGTCCGGCGATAAATTTCATATTTTTTATTCAATTGCTTCCGATGTAAATATCTCAAAGAGTATTTACCCCCCTTTAAAATGGAAACCACCGTCGAAATCCTCATCAAAATAACCTTTCAAATGGGGGGTAAAATGCTGTTATAACATTACACAAACCAAAACAATCGTGTATTTTACTCACTGCTTTGCCAAATATTCATCTTCTTTTGCCATGTAGTAAGATCATCATCATTTTTAGATTTTTGACCAAACAGTTTACTATCTGCCTTTAAATCATCAACATTTACACCTACTTTTACTACATTCTTTGTGCGTTCCTCCTCCTCTGATTGAATAGAAACATGTGGTCCAAGTTTACCATCTTTTCCAATTGTACGCTGAGCAGATAAATGAGAAGTCTCATGACCGGTTTTCTTCATCACATCACCACGTTCCAATTCATGTTTAGCGGGTTTCTTATTACCCAGCTCGCCGCCTTGTTGTTGTTGACAAAAAGCTTTCAGCTTTGACATGTTTTCAACTGATTGATGCGGATTAATGTCCACCAAATCTTCAAAATCCTGATCCCACTTCTGAAATACTATATTTTCTTCAAGTGGAACTAGGTCAGCAAACACTTTCTTAAATTCTCTATTGATATTGTCATAGTCTGGTACACTTAATTCATTTACATTTGTCTTCCACGAGATCTTTCGCTTATTTGTACCAAAAGAGACAAGGCAAACTTTTGATTTTGATCTTCAGTCATCTGTAAAATAGCACCAACAACCCCAATCAGCACTAAAAATTTCAAATACTAGTGCAAACTTTGCCATTTATCCCTTTCATGCTTAATTTCACATTATTTATGCATTTTGTAGCCTGCATAGCAGTTGCTTTATTTTATTGAAGGTTTTGAGGATTTGAATACTGTAAGTGGAATCTGAACGGGGAATTAATTTTTAGGAGTGGTTGCAGGCGTTTTATTTTTCTATCGCCCTTTTATTCTTTACCCTTTTTTCTCGCCCTTTTTTTCTTTACTCTTTTTTCTTCGCCTTTTTTGTAACCCGCCATTTATTCAAAAATCCTCAAAACGTTCAATAAAATAAAGCTACACCTACGCAGGATATGCCTTTTGGGAAGAGGTTATTTCGCTGGCCTCAGAGTGACAGAACGTAACAAAGCAACGGTCCAAACACCAACTCTAACCCAAATCCTTACCCTAACCTAATATTGTGACAATTAATACACAAGGCGGAAATCTCAGTTTAAAGATAAAGAGCAGAGCCCAGTTTGTTTCTAAAACCAGTCTTGAAAAAGTTTTGACGAAATGTCATTCCACTTTTCATGGCTAAATTTTACCAAAATTACACCCAAGAATTTCGCTTGCGCAAGTTTCAGCGGCGAAGGACATAAAATTAAGTAAATTTTTTGACATTTTTACCATAAATAAAACACAGAACAGGTATTACGCCCGTGAACTCAAAACGCGTTTTCAGCTTTTAATCTTCGTGAACAAGCGATTTTTAATTCTGTTGATAAACGACACCCTCCGGATTTGGAAAATTGATACCAAGAGCTGTTTTGCGAAATTGATAACGATTTCAAATTCTGTTCACTTTCCTTTTATACACACCTGTGTAAGTCTATATTATTATTTATCTGAAAGGAAGTCATAGACATACAAATGACCAACAATATGAGCTATAACTGGAAAATATAGTATTCTTGATCGCCAAAGTCAAGATCATATTTGTTGTTAGCCTGCACAGCAGACGGTTCGTTTGGGGTCACACCCCAAACAAACTGTCTGCTGTGCAAGTCAAATGACAAGCATTAATGTGACTGATTGAAGTACTCAAATAATTAGCAAATATTGGTGAAGTAGTCTGCATGAAGTTGTTTTCCTTGCGGTGGTGAAGCAGTTTCGCAAATATGGCACATTCAACACTACAGGTACATATTATTACACATTACAAATCTGAACAACTTTGAGCTTTTACATGTAAAGCTTGCAGTATACAGTGTTCCCATGCAAGATCCGAAAAGGCATATATACAAGAGCCTGTTGCCCACTAGTTAAACTGTCTAAATATAAACTAGGTTGGTATAAATATATAGCAAAAGTATTAATAGTATATCGTATGACATATGAAATATAGTTAAATGAATATATATGGAATATATAATATATAAATATGTATTGTACAATAATACTAATATAATAATTCTATAGTACTTTTATACATGAGGATATGAATTGAATTAAAATACTTAAATATTTTCCAAGCAGAGCAGAAGAAAAAAACATGCCTGGATTTAACTATAACTAATTTAAGTTATCCATTTACAGGTGTATTAGTGTATATATACGTAAGGCACAACAAATTTCATTTGATCAAATGCATTTGATCAAAAGGTAGCATGCTAGCTTTTGTTCAAATGCATTTGTCACAATAAATTTGTCACAAATTTATCATCTACATGAGCAAAATATCTTTGACGTATGAAATTTGTCATATTTGCTTGTGTATTAAATGGCCAGACCTGTCAGAATTTCTGTTTCTGTATAAACAGAAATGGAGATCTGGTCCAGACGTTTTTCAAATCTTGCTAGACCTTATGTATCACATTATTTTCTTGCATTCTGGCTGATCAAAATGAAACAAACTGGCAAAATATACAGGTAGAGGTACACACGTTTATAAATAGTTGATAAGGTCTATTAATGTGGCTATACAACAGGGGTGAATTTACTGGGGTCTGCGGGTGCGGGGGGTGGGGATTGCACATCCCCCCTTGGCCAGAGGGGGTGCAAGGGAGGGGGGAGGGGTGCTATTTTTCATCAAGCAAAAAATTATTAGGGACAAACAGTAATTTGAACTGTGAACAACAATTATAATTCAAATACAGTAGTCAAGCAAGACTTTGCAGTAGTGAAGCAAGTTGATGGGCGGGCGGCACACATGACCGACACAACTCTGCACCAGAGCTGGCAGAGCACTCCCCCCCCTACCAGATCATGCTGGATCCATTCCTGCTATACAACCCGCTCCCCTCCAACCAACACCCACACACACACCCTCTCCCGCTACTTTTTGCCATATTGTTTGTTCCAATAATTATAAAATGTACTGACCACAAAAAAATTGTAAGTAATAAATATATTTACCCCTCCCAGGATATTCTATGATTCATGAATCATATTATAGAAAAATATGGAATACTAGTAAAAATGATCTGCTTTCATAGTTTGCTTTAATTTTTGCCTATAAAATGTATGAATTTATCAACTATTGTTCATAAATTGAAATTTCGTTTATAAATCATTAAAACTGTAATAGATTGCACCATAAAATTATCGTACAAACATAACGAATTTTTTCATGTTCAAAAAAGACAGAATGTAAAATAGTAAAATAATTTAATAGTCTTAATATATTAATAGTCTTAACCTTTTTAATACAAACTGCTGTTACTCTACAATTTTATATACTCTGCTGCAATCACATGCCAATTTGCCAAATGGGATATATATTAAAAAACTTTTAAAAACTGCAAAACCAAACTACAACTAGAAAACGTTTGAAATCACAATTTAAAACAATAAATAAACAATTTAAGAAAGAAAAAGAGAATTAAAAAGCAAATATTAATAAGCAATTTAATATTTTATATATAAAACCATTATAAACTAGACACATACCTTGTTGTTGTGCAAAACTATTAAATAATAGTTAAAAAGTCGCCATGACAGCCCTCAACCATGTGCGAGTAGCGCGACCGGAACCTGGGAAATTGGGAGCGAGTCAAATCCCCACCCCTACTTCCCAAGGGGAAATTTTCAAAGGCAAATCCCGACAAATCCCTAACAAATCCCCGACCTCCACGGGCAAAAAATGCAGTCAAATACCATAAAATTCCCCACATTGCCCCACTATGTCCCGGGGTGGGGGGGGGGTCGGGGTGTCAATTGATAGGTGCATTAGGCTTCCAGTTATTATTAGAGTTCACTGTCTGTCGCAAGCTGTTGACAACAGAGCCGTAGCGACTTGTTGAAACAACCCGCTACAAACCTGTTACTAACAAGAGATAACAGGTCTGATAGAACAACTTGTCTATTATTTCTATGGATACGATCTACGTCTGGGCAAATAACATAACCTGATAACCCCCCCTGCCCATCTCCCACTCTGCCCATCCTCCTTTAATTATTTCCTACCTTACGCGCATTTATACTATACTGTAGTGTTCTAATTTAGTATCTCATTGCCACAGGCAAAAATAGACTAAAAACAGTTGTGGCAGACAGCTTTTTACAGGCCTTGCTTTCGGAGAATCAATGGGAGACTGGCACGAGTAACTTATTAGATAAAATTTCCAAATTTGTATATATTTAAAATTATAAAAGGACTATGATATTGATTTAGTGTGCAATTTAATATTAAAGCTTTATTGTATAAAAAGACTTGAGAAAGAAAAAAAAAATTAGGAACAAATTTTGAAGAAAAGTAAAAACATGGTCCGTGAGAGGCTCGAACTCTCGACCTTGGCGTTATCAGCACCACGCTCTGCCAACTGAGCTAACGGACCAATGCAGTACGAACGTTTTAAAATTGGTTTATAAAGCGGAACCACTGATCTGAAATAAGACTGGATAACGCATCTATAACATATGTACATTTTGTCTGCGCATCCATGCGGTTGAAAATGGCGGACTTCTAAGGGGGTTGTGAGTTATGTCATGGTTTTTATGAAAAAGATGGATGAATTTTTGTTCGATCTCCCAGAATTCATCTTAATCCAACGCAGGTAAGGGTATTAGTTTTATTACAGTTTAATTTTATCTAAAATTGATAGTCTTTCGATTAAATTTTCGCCATTTGCCCGACGTGATGCTTGCCCGGGAAATTTTGAAATTTTGTTCCAATTCATATATCAGAGTCACAAAAATTTTGAGCCTTGAACCTATATCGCAAAAACAAATTTCTCCATACAAGAAAAAAAAATTTGCTTGTCCAAGTGTAATAGCAGCAGTGGCAATACTGTAAGTCTCTATTAAAAAATAGCAGTACTGTGCTTCTTGTAGCCTTAACTGTTCTATTGAAAAACATTTCGGCAGAAAAGTGTATACAGTGTGCTCCACTAGTTGCATTGCTGGACTCAGAAGACAGTGTTGTTATGTTGTTTATGAACCACCTTCCCCCATTAATTTCCAATGTTCCATGAGTAAAATCTTCTAGCATTAGAATTTAAAGTAAAATAAAATATGGTGCATAAAAGTATTTTGTGCTTCAGTGGTGGATCCAGCAAAGTTTTTTTGGGGGTGCTAACCAATGACGAAACGAGCGCCGAAGGTGCGAGATTTCTAGGGTGGTCCGGGCCCCGGAAAATTTTTAAAATTTGGGGGTCTTTGAAATGGCATTTCCAGCATTCTAAGAAACCATCCCCTAAATCCACCACTGTTGTGCTTTACTGGGTAAATATATGCAACTCTGTCTTATACTGCTAATCTTATTCTCATGGACAGTGTTGTTGGCACCAGTTGGTCAATTTCATTCGCCCCTAGCTGCCTTTGATATGAACTGCATGGTGAACAGCCCACACTCTGAATACTGAGAATATTGCCTTGTGGCGAGGAAACCAGTAAACTAACACACAACAAACACTGGGTTTAAAAATATTTAAATATATAACTAGGTACACACACAACCACATGTTTTAAATCAATAGAGACTGTGTGTAAACTGTAAATTAATTGAATGAAGCTATCTTAGTTGGAAATTGTTTGTTAAATAAACCAATACCAAACTGTACAATGATAAACATGACATAATTTAATCATATGTCTTCTATCTGTCCCCTTTTGCCTGACTTTCAACTAATATTAAATAAATACAGTACCTTTAAGAAAGGCTGCACAGTAGTATTGATGAATATTTAATTTTCCCTATGTTATTATATAAATGCACATCTTGTCAAATATATCCATACACTTATCAATGGTAATCGTAATCCTCAGGGTGGTATGCTGGCTATCCAAAACATAATACTGGGATAATTAGCATTACAAATATACAATTTAATTAAATATATTTTCCAAACTATCCCACTTTTGTGAGCAAATTTCATAATTATAACCTGTATATACACCAGTTACAGTATATACAGTATTTATACCGTCCATCATTTTATCATTGATTCTAAGATTAAAATCTGTCAGGAGAATGTCATATGACATATACAGCTTATATCAAATTATATTTGCACAGGCAAAGCATATAAACACTCAACTATGGTAGGCGAGCAATCCCAGGTTATCATCTTTGTTTGCAAAATATCCAGCTAGTGTACAGTAATTGCCGAATAATTCAGGCAATGCAAAGTAAGGCCCCTGTCACAATTAAGGCATGCCAGCTCATTTCCATATAAAATGAAAATGAAATGAAATAGGAGATACCACTGGAAGTTGCAACTTGAAACAATTACCTTTCATGTAAACTCCCCCTTAGTCTTCAACTGTAAACAATGTTGCATTACATCTTTCTGGTCTTTCTAGAATATAGAGCAACAACAGTAATAGACACAAACTGTAATTATTTTGTTATTACATACAAATATATGTTAATTGTGGACCCCATTTTCCACTTTAATTACACACTTCTTGAACTGAACAATTTAGTAATTTACTACCATTTGTAAAAATATAGAAAAATTTAACTTACTTAATTAGGGCCCTCGGTTCGAATGTTCGATCGAGTTTCACATTGTGGGCATAAGATCCCTTCCATTTTTCCACTTGGTAGTAATTGGTTCGACTGTAAATTATTAATTATTTGTTATTCGTCGAATTTGAGGGATTTCTCTTCGCATTATTTGTCTCATTTGCATATACAGTAGTGTTGGCATATCCAAATATCCTTGCCGCCATGACTTGAATCGAATGCCTCGTTACGTCACAGTAGATTTGATTTTGCAATTTGCATCAGTGGACCGATGCGAGCGCCCGCAATCTGCATGCGATGCATCGCTCAGCGGCCAAATCTAACGTGACGTAGGGCTCTAAAACAATAGATTTGATGATGTCAAGTTAGATTTCACGCGGAAAAGGACTCGGGACCGATGCATTCACTGATGCAAAATGGATGCCAGTGATGCCAAATCGAATCTAACGTGACGTCAAAATA
Source organism: Paramuricea clavata (assembly GCA_902702795.2). Lineage (NCBI taxonomy): Eukaryota > Metazoa > Cnidaria > Anthozoa > Malacalcyonacea > Plexauridae > Paramuricea > Paramuricea clavata. Next base: position 23,320 of record CACRXK020001518.1, read on the forward strand.
ACATATTTTGTCGTGAAAATATTGACGCTTAAGTGTCGCAAAATAACAGAAAATACACATTTGCGATCGCACGTCGCATATTGGACTTATTTTGACAATTTCGACTGTTATTGAGACTATTTAAATTGGATTTCATTCTAAATAGTGTATTCCTGACATGGAGTCAATTTTAAGCAAAGATTTGCTGGTTGATAGGAGATATTTTATTACTGAGTGCTTTGAGTATTGGCGACATTATATATCTATATATTTCAAGCTACATGAATCATGATTTCTCAATTTTGACCGATGCATTTGCATCGCTGGCATCGGTCTGGATCCGCCCCTGTCCATTTGTATAGTCAGTTGAGCTTAATATGTAGGTTACTCGCTCGTTTTGTGTGTTTTCTTGTTTTAAATAGGTTTATAATCTTTCTATGTTTGGATATTCTTGAATAATATGAGTAATTAATGAAAATAATGAAATCTACTGCCATAAAGTTGGGATAAATATGGTTGAATGTGTGCATTTAGTTGAATAGAGATCTTGTACTGGACCCTATACCGTTGATTTAGTTTAAATTTTCCCAAATAATATATTTTCCTACCAAAATTTTTTTGCTACTTTCTCATACAGGTTGTATTAAGTGTTAAAAATGTAGCAAATTCCTGATCCCTGTTATTTACAAATATATTTATGCAATACATGATTGTGAGAAGAACCTAAATTCCAAAATATATAACAAACTTCTTTTTGTGTGTGGTGATGAAAAAAAACAAAAGTGAGTGATACAAACTTCCCCATATTTTTTCTACAAATTAGATCAGGTCTCGTGGTGGAAAGGACATCAAGTTTGAAAGCAAAAAAATTGGGAAAAGGGTACTTTTAGCACAGTCATCTCCTCAGCCCATTTTCCGAACATATATTGGACTAGCTACCTGATGGTAAGTTGTAAAAATATTTTTATTACATATTGGTGAGTTTTCAGTGATAATTTTTTGTTGTAGAACAAGGTGTTATTCCATTTTGTTATATTTACGAGATTTAATGTTCAGGTGAGGTATTTATCTGAACAAAAATATTGTTAAGATTCCCATTTCTGGTCACAAATGCTAAATTATTGGCTTTAGTTGAGCTTCAAGGTTAATAAATAGAAATTCTGAAAAATCTGCACATACAAACTTAACTATTAAAACAGTATATGTTCTTCCTAATCATCTGTCTCACAGCTTAAAATTGTTTGATCATCTGGAAAAATTGGGAAAAGTACTCATTTTTAGCATAATATAGGATGGTTTCACTAAGCCTAATACATAGGGAAACGCTTGATGGTGAACTTTACACGTATTGACGCTTTATGTTTTGTGGAAGCGAGCTAATTTTGCCAAATTGCATGCATTTGCCAGTTACAAAGTCAATTCACATATAATGAAACATTAATTTGCTCTGGTAACTGTGTTTCTTTTTGGGGTTGACCACTAAGCGTTAAATGTACCATGTGACTGAAATCCAGCTATATGTAAATTAGATAGACATCCAGATTGTTTATTCCCAACTTATTGGGTAGAGTCTAAGATAATCTCAGACAGATTTGAAAATTCAAACGATTTAACGTTCCAGTCTCGTAGCAGCATGGTTTGTACGGCCAAACAAAACAAGTCTAACTGTTGGTCGACATTCTCCACTATAATGGTGGCTCCTTTCTTTTGATGTTGATGGCTATCAATCAGGCAGGCATGCTCCTTATCTTATACAATTACAATTACAATTTATACAATTACAATTTATTCAAAAACCGATCTTGCAGCCAAGAAGCTGAATTACAACGGTTACATTTTACAAAAGAAAGGTTTAAGTTAATTATACTATCTATTACTGCTTAAAAATACTAAACATAATAAAATAATTGTAACTTTAAGTTAATGGGACTGTCTATTTCAATTAATTATACTATCTATTAATGTATTTAAGAATATATGATTACAGTTAAAACTAACAGTTATTTTCGAAATATATAAAATCCTCAGTGACTGCTGCTTTAATTATTAGAACTAGCAGCAATTATAAAAGACTTTTTAAATCGTTCAGTCTTACATTTGGGAATTTTAAAAGTTCTCGAAGTTCTCAGGGAATACGCGTATTCGGATCTGGTAGGAGGTAGGTACAGTAGGTAATACTTTATTTAAAATTAACAAAAAGAAGAACACGCTAGCCCCATCAACTCTAGGCTGGTTTCCATGGGGGGCGTGTTTAGATCTTAAAAATCATTAAAAGAAAAATTTAAACTAAATATTAGTACACACATACTGTACACGTTACTATATACAAATAATTAGGAAGCATGTCGCTGTCCAACAATTGATTTAAACGAATGAGGCGACTCGGCCAATTTTGCTTCGTTTGAGAGTTGATTCCAGAGCAGAGCGCCGCTATATTTAAAACTTTTTTTAAGAAATTCTCGTTTCGGTTTAGGAATTGTTAGATCAGTTGCTGTGTTTCGAAGATGATAATTAGTTTGATCTATTTCTCTTCTCACGAATGATCCCCGGAGACCTGGCGCAGTGTGGTCGTTAAGTATTTTATACATTAATACTGACTTGGCACCAGACCGCCTATTTTCAAGTGTATCCCAAGAAAGCATGTTGAGAAGATCAGCTGAGCGAGTATCATAATTAGCACCCGTTAGGACTCTTGCTGCACGAGACTGAAATCTTTGCAACTTGTCTCTTAGCAACTTACCACAAGTGTCCCAAAGGGGGGAACAATAATCAAAGTAGGGCTGCACAAGACTTTTATAAATCGATTCTAAGGTATGCATTGGAACAAAGGGCTTTATACGTTTCATAGCGCCAATAGCAGCGCTCGCCTTCTTGCATATCATTTCAATGTGACTATCCCAATTAAGGGTTTCATCTAGTTTTACTCCTAGGCACATTTGTGTAGCAATTCGTGATATGGGTTTTGCATTAGCCACAACGGGTTCCTCACACATTATATTGTTAAGATTATACGGGGAGCCAATAAACATCATTTTACATTTTGATGGATGCATCTGCAGCCTATTTTCTTTAAGCCAGTTACAGACATGGGCAAGATCTGAATTTAAATTTACAACAAGTTCATTTGCATCGTAGGAAGATGAAAAGATTTGAGTATCATCCGCGTACATGCATGGATTAGTTGATTTCAAACAATCGGGCAAATCAGGAGTGGGTGCAATTTGTGATTTTTATCTTCCATTATTTCTTTGAAGAGTTTGTCGCACGCAATTTGACGTCTCTCTTCAAGAGTTAGAAGCTTAGAATGTGAGAGCGCTTCGGCATATGATTTGGTGGGAAATATGATTTTCATGGCACGTCGCTGGATTCGTTCAATGTCTTTACACAGATATATGGGAATTCCATAATGAAAGACAGGAGATGCGTATTCGACAACTGGTCGGATACAAGTGCAGTAGAAACACATCGTCTCAGTGGTAGATACTTTGGCACGTTTCAATTGTCGCAAAAAGTACAATCTCTTTGATGCCTTTTTAACAATATTATCAATATGACTATTCCACTTAAGGTCGCTGCTGATACTCAAACCCAAAACTTTACTTTGGAAGACCAAGTCTACCTGTTTACCGTTGATTGTCACTAGGGGAGGCTGCTGGTAATTAGTGTTGTATATGCTAAATTGTATTCGCATCTCTTTACATTTGTCCTCGTTGAGGGTAAATTTCAGGGTGTTGGATTGGTTTTGGATATCATCGACCTCAGATTGAATATTACTATCCCCTCCTCTGGGTATTACCTCGGCTAAAGTCGTATCGTCTACGTATTTCCAGAGGTTGTTACTGACTGTGTTGAGGTCACTGATCATAAGAATGTATAACCAAGGACCGAGTTTGGTTCCCTCGGGTACACCTGCCGGGACTAGGGACCATTCTGAATAGCAGTCATTGGCCAACTTTACTCTTTGTTGACGATTTGTCAAAAAATCTCTTACCCAATTTATAACACTCGGCGGAACGTCCAGAGAGTGGAGCTTTACCATAAGTAACTGATGATCGATGAGATCAAATGCTTTCCTAAAGTCCAATAGAACGAGTCTAACTAAGGCCCCGTTGCCATCAGTGGCTTTAGCAACATTGTGGACTATGCTAATAAGAGCTTGCGTGGTAGATGATTTCGGCACTGTTCCATATTGGTTAGGATCCACCACTTTGAGAATCGCCGGTTTAATGAACTGTTCAACTACCACTTCCTCGGCTAGTTTTGAGACTATTGGTGTTAACGAAACGGGCCTTAAATCAGGGTCTTAGCTAGGATTTTATATCTCGGGCGTGTTTCTCAATGACCAAGGTGTCCATGCATGCACATGTCAATTACCTTGAATAGCCAAATTCACGGTTCTAGTTATGGCTTGCCAACAACAGACAATGCTTGTGGTTATTCTGTGCCTTTGAACCAAATTCAAGGCGAGCATACGCTCATATTTCGCACTGACATTAAAATATTTCAGTAAAGTTATTTCAGCAACTCTTGGGGGTATTTAAAACCATTTTACAGTAACACCATATCCATCAAAACATTAAAACATTACGGATCAGTTTTGCCAATTTCAACAACTACAGTAGATTTTACAAACTTTCTTACGACGTAAATTGGAAGAAATTATGTCTGTTGTAAGCAGTAACACTATATTTTATGAACCTACACGGCCTTATATAAATAATGAAGTTGCGTTCATTTGATCTAGCCGTGTTTTTCTATTTTTGGCCGCGATAACACGGCCAACATGGCCCTCTAGCTAAGACCCTGCCTTAAATCCTTGTTTACAGTTCGTACAGGCTTCTGTTTTGGAATGGGAATTACATCTGCGAACTTCCAAGCAGCGGGTAAACGATTTTCGAGATAAGAAGAATTGAGAATCTTGCAAACGGGAATTGCTAGTACATCGGCATTCTCTTTGAGAAGCCAACCAGGAATAGTGTCTGGGCCATGAGCCTTCGTAGGTACTATACTGGATAATTTCTCGAAAATATACGATTCTGTGGTGGTAATTGTAGATGGTAATTGGCTAATGGTGCCGGACACGTTTAAGGCTTGGGAGTGGTCAGAATTTAGAGGTTGGAACATGTTCATTGGTTCTAGGAAGGTTTGATTTATGGTATTCGCCAAGTGTGAAAGAGATGCGTTGCCTTCGTTGGTTTCATTAGTTTCATCACCAGTGGGTGACAGGCTTTGAAGATGTCGGAGATCATACTTGTGGTTGACTGGATCCATTCCACACAGGTACTGAACAGATTTCCACCACTGTTTGGGATCAGAGGCTTTAAGTTGACTGACTTTTGAGTCATAGTATTTACTCCGGCATTGTTTTCGTTCCCTATTGACGCGGTTACGAAGACTTTTAAATAACTGGTCATGACCTTTCGCTAATGCTTTTTGACGTTACTCAATTAAGGATTACTCAATTTAACTTGGCGGTAGGTTTTTATCGGCTATATGTAGCTCTTGAACACCGGAACGTTCAGTAGCGTAGGCAGCCCGACTATTTAGTCCCGCTATGCAAATATTTTCGTGTTCATTCACTGTGAAAGCAATCAATTTCTAAAGAAATGAATAATGATAATAATTTTGAATTTGCATAGCGGGACTAAATTGTTGGGCTGGCTACGCCACTGGGAACGTTTATGTAACAGCAATAATTATATAAGCGGCCCACTTTTGCATGCATGGCCACCAAAAACTAACTAATATTAAACTGTTGCTCGAATTAAGAGACTGCTATGTGAACTGAACTCAAAACAATTTGTTTTAGTATATAGTCAATAAAGCTTCCTTGCGAGGTGCGTGCAGTGTCTAGAAAATAGAACATTTGGCTTTCATATTAAGGGCAAGGTTAAGGAATGCAGTAATACTAAAAAATGCATTATCATGTAAGTAAACATAGCAACGCTTGTCAATCAGTCGCAAGTTACATCGAATTTCAGTCCGAGTTTTACTTGAACAAATTTCGAAGTGAATTTCTGCAAATTATCCGACAAACCTGCCACGTGTTGTGTGTTCGCAAGTCACAAGAAGCCGGCAAGTGTTCCGCCACGCCGGAGATATTTGAAAACACCGTAGAAAAGTCACAATAAGCCATCGCTAATTCACTCTACGCTGGAGCGAAATCGTTTGAAAACTTTCACGTCACTTTTGTGTAACAATTTGAGCACGGTTTCTAAACGGAGCGAGGTGAAAACGGCGGAGCGCTTGATAGCTTCGTGTGAACACAAACGTGTAAACTCGAATGCTTTTCAGTTAAATTTCTTGAAATATTTTGGGTTTACACGAGTGCTAATTCAATTTGTAAACAAACTGTAATGGCGGTAGTGTGAACACACGTAAATTCTGCCCGCATTAGTTCGCTCGCGCGTAGTGTGAACGTAGTCTAATTTTCGGTGACGTTTTCAAACGGCGAGGAAGCCTTTAGAAAAATTTAGAAATAGTGGATGTCCGAAGGGGAGGGGGGTAATTTTGGGCTTTGATGTCCGGAGAGGGGGAGG